>CAXBUI010000400.1:0-22873 GCA_963978915.1 Caenorhabditis parvicauda | reverse complement strand
ACTGGCATCTGAAGTCGACGTCAAGAACCGTCCAAGTTTGACCTTCTGTAACTCGACTTCTAGGAGGTTTCTAGTAGCGAGACCTATCTCAAACGATTCTGAATGGTTGAATCTATCAGTTCCTTTGTTTGCAGTCGATTCTGAGCCATAAAATTTTTGGGTCGAAAATGGAAAAATCCGTGGGCTATAGCCCATGGATTTTTTCGATTTCGGGGTCGGAAAAAAATGTTGAGATTTTGTTTGCTATAGACAACGAAAGGTTCAAGATGCACGGGAAACATAGTCTTTCTGGATTCTAAGGCTCGGTTCTGAAGTTAGAGGCATCTGAAGTCGACGTCAAAAACCGTCCAAGTTTGACCTTCTGTAACTCGACTTCTAGGAGGTTTCTAGTAGCGAGACCTATCTCAAAAGATTCAGAATGGTTGAATCTATCAGTTCCTTTGTTTGCAGTCGATTCTGAGCCATAAAATTTTTGGGTTGAAAATGGAAAAATCCGTGGGCTATGGATTTTTTCGATTTTGGGGTCGGAAAAAATTGTTGAGATTTTGTTTGCTATAGACAATGAAACGTTCAAGATGCACGAAAAACATAGTCTTTTTGGATTCTAAGGCTCGGTTCTGAAGTTAGAGGCATCTGAAGTCGACGTCAAGAACCGTCCAAGTTTGACCTTCTGTAACTCGACTTCTAGGAGGTTTCTAGTAGCGAGACCTATCTCAAACGATTCTGAATGGTTGAATCTATCAGTTCCTTTGTTTGCAGTCGATTCTGAGCCATAAAATTTTCGGGTCGAAAATGGAAAAATCCGTGGGCTATAGCCCATGGATTTTCTCGATTTCGGGGTCGAAAAAAATTGTTAAGATTTTGCTTTTTATAGACAATGAGAGGTTCAAAATGAACGGAAAACATAGTCTTTCTGGATTCTAAGGCTCGGTTCTGAAGTTAGAGGCATCTGAAGTCGACGTCAAAAACCGTCCAAGTTTGACCTTCTGTAACTCGACTTCCAGGAGGTTTCTAGTAGCGAGACCTATCTCAAACGATTCAGAATGGTTGAATCTATCAGTTCCTTTGTTTGCAGTCGATTCTGAGCCATAAAATTTTTGGGTCGAAAATGGAAAAATCCGTGGGCTATAGCCCATGGATTTTTTCGATTTCGGGGTCGAAAAAAATTGTTGAGATTTTGCTTTTTATAGACAATGAGAGGTTCAAAATGAACGGAAAACATAGTCTTTCTGGATTCTAAGGCTCGGTTCTGAAGTTAGAGGCATCTGAAGTCGACGTCAAAAACCGTCCAAGTTTGACCTTCTGTAACTCGACTTCTAGGAGGTTTCTAGTAGCGAGACCTATCTCAAACGATTCAGAATGGTTGAATCTATCAGTTCCTTTGTTTGCAGTCGATTCTGAGCCATAAAATTTTTGGGTCGAAAATGGAAAAATCCGTGGGCTATAGCCCATGGATTTTTTCGATTTCGGGGTCGGAAAAAATTGTTGAGATTTTGTTTGCTATAGACAACGAAAGGTTCAAGATGCACGAAAAACATAGTCTTTCTGGATTCTGAGGCTCGGTTCTGAAGTTACAGGCATCTGAGGTCGACGTCAAAAACCGTCCAAGTTTGACCTTCTGTAACTCGACTTCTAGGAGGTTTCTAGTAGCGAGACCTATCTCAAAAGATTCAGTATGGTTGAATCTATCAGTTCCTTTGTTTGCAGTCGATTCTGAGCCATAAAATTTTTGGGTTGAAAATGGAAAAATCCGTGGGCTATGGATTTTTTCGATTTTGGGGTCGAAAAAAATTGTTGAGATTCTGCTTTTTATAGACAATGAGAGGTTCAAGATGCACGGGAAACATAGTCTTTCTGGATTCTAAGGCTCGGTTCTGAAGTTAGAGGCATCTGAAGTCGACGTCAAAAACCGTCCAAGTTTGACCTTCTGTAACTCGACTTCTAGGAGGTTTCTAGTAGCGAGACCTATCTCAAACGATTCAGAATGGTTGAATCTATCAGTTCCTTTGTTTGCAGTCGATTCTGAGCCATAAAATTTTTGGGTCGAAAATGGAAAAATCCGTGGGCTATAGCCCATGGATTTTTTCGATTTCGGGGTCGAAAAAAATTGTTGAGATTTTGCTTTTTATAGACAATGAGAGGTTCAAAATGAACGGAAAACATAGTCTTTCTGGATTCTAAGGCTCGGTTCTGAAGTTAGAGGCATCTGAAGTCGACGTCAAAAACCGTCCAAGTTTGACCTTCTGTAACTCGACTTCTAGGAGGTTTCTAGTAGCGAGACCTATCTCAAACGATTCAGAATGGTTGAATCTATCAGTTCCTTTGTTTGCAGTCGATTCTGAGCCATAAAATTTTTGGGTCGAAAATGGAAAAATCCGTGGGCTATAGCCCATGGATTTTTTCGATTTCGGGGTCGGAAAAAATTGTTGAGATTTTGTTTGCTATAGACAACGAAAGGTTCAAGATGCACGAAAAACATAGTCTTTCTGGATTCTGAGGCTCGGTTCTGAAGTTACAGGCATCTGAGGTCGACGTCAAAAACCGTCCAAGTTTGACCTTCTGTAACTCGACTTCTAGGAGGTTTCTAGTAGCGAGACCTATCTCAAAAGATTCAGTATGGTTGAATCTATCAGTTCCTTTGTTTGCAGTCGATTCTGAGCCATAAAATTTTTGGGTTGAAAATGGAAAAATCCGTGGGCTATGGATTTTTTCGATTTTGGGGTCGAAAAAAATTGTTGAGATTCTGCTTTTTATAGACAATGAGAGGTTCAAGATGCACGGGAAACATAGTCTTTCTGGATTCTAAGGCTCGGTTCTGAAGTTAGAGGCATCTGAAGTCGACGTCAAAAACCGTCCAAGTTTGACCTTCTGTAACTCGACTTCTAGGAGGTTTCTAGTAGCGAGACCTATCTCAAACGATTCTGAATGGTTGAATCTATCAGTTCCTTTGTTTGCAGTCGATTCTGAGCCATAAAATTTTTGGGTTGAAAATGGAAAAATCCGTGGGCTATGGATTTTTTCGATTTTGGGGTCGGAAAAAATTGTTGAGATTTTGTTTGCTATAGACAATGAAACGTTCAAGATGCACGAAAAACATAGTCTTTCTGGATTCTAAGGCTCGGTTCTGAAGTTAGAGGCATCTGAAGTCGACGTCAAGAACCGTCCAAGTTTGACCTTCTGTAACTCGACTTCTAGGAGGTTTCTAGTAGCGAGACCTATTTCAAACGATTCTGAATGGTTGAATCTATCAGTTCCTTTGTTTGCAGTCGATTCTGAGCCATAAAATTTTTGGGTCGAAAATGGAAAAATCCGTGGGCTATAGCCCATGGATTTTTTCGATTTCGGGGTCGAAAAAAATTGTTAAGATTTTGCTTTTTATAGACAATGAGAGGTTCAAAATGAACGGAAAACATAGTCTTTCTGGATTCTAAGGCTCGGTTCTGAAGTTAGAGGCATCTGAAGTCGACGTCAGAAACCGTCCAAGTTTGACCTTCTGTAACTCGACTTCTAGGAGGTTTCTAGTAGCGAGACCTATCTCAAACGATTCAGAATGGTTGAATCTATCAGTTCCTTTGTTTGCAGTCGATTCTGAGCCATAAAATTTTTGGGTTGAAAATGGAAAAATCCATGGGCTATGGATTTTTTCGATTTTGGGGTCGAAAAAAATTGTTGAGATTCTGCTTTTTACAGACAATGAGAGGTTCAAGATGCACGGGAAACATAGTCTTTCTGGATTCTAAGGCTCGGTTCTGAAGTTAGAGGCATCTGAAGTCGACGTCAAAAACCGTCCAAGTTTGACCTTCTGTAACTCGACTTCTAGGAGGTTTCTAGTAGCGAGACCTATCTCAAAAGATTCAGAATGGTTGAATCTATCAGTTCCTTTGTTTGCAGTCGATTCTGAGCCATAAAATTTTTGGGTTGAAAATGGAAAAATCCGTGGGCTATGGATTTTTTCGATTTTGGGGTCGAAAAAAATTGTTGAGATTCTGCTTTTTATAGACAATGAGAGGTTCAAGATGCACGGGAAACATAGTCTTTCTGGATTCTAAGGCTCGGTTCTGAAGTTAGAGGCATCTGAAGTCGACGTCAAAAACCGTCCAAGTTTGACCTTCTGTAACTCGACTTCTAGGAGGTTTCTAGTAGCGAGACCTATCTCAAAAGATTCAGAATGGTTGAATCTATCAGTTCCTTTGTTTGCAGTCGATTCTAAGCCATAAAATTTTTGGGTTGAAAATGGAAAAATCCGTGGGCTATGGATTTTTTCGATTTTGGGGTCGGAAAAAATTGTTGAGATTTTGTTTGCTATAGACAATGAAACGTTCAAGATGCACGAAAAACATAGTCTTTCTGGATTCTAAGGCTCGGTTCTGAAGTTACTGGCATCTGAAGTCGACGTCAAGAACCGTCCAAGTTTGACCTTCTGTAACTCGACTTCTAGGAGGTTTCTAGTAGCGAGACCTATCTCAAACGATTCTGAATGGTTGAATCTATCAGTTCCTTTGTTTGCAGTCGATTCTGAGCCATAAAATTTTTGGGTCGAAAATGGAAAAATCCGTGGGCTATAGCCCATGGATTTTTTCGATTTCGGGGTCGGAAAAAAATGTTGAGATTTTGTTTGCTATAGACAACGAAAGGTTCAAGATGCACGGGAAACATAGTCTTTCTGGATTCTAAGGCTCGGTTCTGAAGTTAGAGGCATCTGAAGTCGACGTCAAAAACCGTCCAAGTTTGACCTTCTGTAACTCGACTTCTAGGAGGTTTCTAGTAGCGAGACCTATCTCAAAAGATTCAGAATGGTTGAATCTATCAGTTCCTTTGTTTGCAGTCGATTCTGAGCCATAAAATTTTTGGGTTGAAAATGGAAAAATCCGTGGGCTATGGATTTTTTCGATTTTGGGGTCGGAAAAAATTGTTGAGATTTTGTTTGCTATAGACAATGAAACGTTCAAGATGCACGAAAAACATAGTCTTTTTGGATTCTAAGGCTCGGTTCTGAAGTTAGAGGCATCTGAAGTCGACGTCAAGAACCGTCCAAGTTTGACCTTCTGTAACTCAACTTCTAGGAGGTTTCTAGTAGCGAGACCTATCTCAAACGATTCTGAATGGTTGAATCTATCAGTTCCTTTGTTTGCAGTCGATTCTGAGCCATAAAATTTTCGGGTCGAAAATGGAAAAATCCGTGGGCTATAGCCCATGGATTTTCTCGATTTCGGGGTCGAAAAAAATTGTTAAGATTTTGCTTTTTATAGACAATGAGAGGTTCAAAATGAACGGAAAACATAGTCTTTCTGGATTCTAAGGCTCGGTTCTGAAGTTAGAGGCATCTGAAGTCGACGTCAAAAACCGTCCAAGTTTGACCTTCTGTAACTCGACTTCCAGGAGGTTTCTAGTAGCGAGACCTATCTCAAACGATTCAGAATGGTTGAATCTATCAGTTCCTTTGTTTGCAGTCGATTCTGAGCCATAAAATTTTTGGGTCGAAAATGGAAAAATCCGTGGGCTATAGCCCATGGATTTTTTCGATTTCGGGGTCGAAAAAAATTGTTGAGATTTTGCTTTTTATAGACAATGAGAGGTTCAAAATGAACGGAAAACATAGTCTTTCTGGATTCTAAGGCTCGGTTCTGAAGTTAGAGGCATCTGAAGTCGACGTCAAAAACCGTCCAAGTTTGACCTTCTGTAACTCGACTTCTAGGAGGTTTCTAGTAGCGAGACCTATCTCAAACGATTCAGAATGGTTGAATCTATCAGTTCCTTTGTTTGCAGTCGATTCTGAGCCATAAAATTTTTGGGTCGAAAATGGAAAAATCCGTGGGCTATAGCCCATGGATTTTTTCGATTTCGGGGTCGGAAAAAATTGTTGAGATTTTGTTTGCTATAGACAACGAAAGGTTCAAGATGCACGAAAAACATAGTCTTTCTGGATTCTGAGGCTCGGTTCTGAAGTTACAGGCATCTGAGGTCGACGTCAAAAACCGTCCAAGTTTGACCTTCTGTAACTCGACTTCTAGGAGGTTTCTAGTAGCGAGACCTATCTCAAAAGATTCAGTATGGTTGAATCTATCAGTTCCTTTGTTTGCAGTCGATTCTGAGCCATAAAATTTTTGGGTTGAAAATGGAAAAATCCGTGGGCTATGGATTTTTTCGATTTTGGGGTCGAAAAAAATTGTTGAGATTCTGCTTTTTATAGACAATGAGAGGTTCAAGATGCACGGGAAACATAGTCTTTCTGGATTCTAAGGCTCGGTTCTGAAGTTAGAGGCATCTGAAGTCGACGTCAAAAACCGTCCAAGTTTGACCTTCTGTAACTCGACTTCTAGGAGGTTTCTAGTAGCGAGACCTATCTCAAAAGATTCAGAATGGTTGAATCTATCAGTTCCTTTGTTTGCAGTCGATTCTGAGCCATAAAATTTTTGGGTTGAAAATGGAAAAATCCGTGGGCTATGGATTTTTTCGATTTTGGGGTCGGAAAAAATTGTTGAGATTTTGTTTGCTATAGACAATGAAACGTTCAAGATGCACGAAAAACATAGTCTTTCTGGATTCTAAGGCTCGGTTCTGAAGTTAGAGGCATCTGAAGTCGACGTCAAGAACCGTCCAAGTTTGACCTTCTGTAACTCGACTTCTAGGAGGTTTCTAGTAGCGAGACCTATCTCAAACGATTCTGAATGGTTGAATCTATCAGTTCCTTTTTGCAGTCGATTGCAGTCGATTCTGAGCCATAAAATTTTTGGGTCGAAAATGGAAAAATCCGTGGGCTATAGCCCATGGATTTTTTCGATTTCGGGGTCGAAAAAAATTGTTAAGATTTTGCTTTTTATAGACAATGAGAGGTTCAAAATGAACGGAAAACATAGTCTTTCTGGATTCTAAGGCTCGGTTCTGAAGTTAGAGGCATCTGAAGTCGACGTCAGAAACCGTCCAAGTTTGACCTTCTGTAACTCGACTTCTAGGAGGTTTCTAGTAGCGAGACCTATCTCAAACGATTCAGAATGGTTGAATCTATCAGTTCCTTTGTTTGCAGTCGATTCTGAGCCATAAAATTTTTGGGTTGAAAATGGAAAAATCCATGGGCTATGGATTTTTTTTTGGGGTCGAAAAAAATTGTTGAGATTCTGCTTTTTACAGACAATGAGAGGTTCAAGATGCACGGGAAACATAGTCTTTCTGGATTCTAAGGCTCGGTTCTGAAGTTAGAGGCATCTGAAGTCTGCTTTTTACAGACAATGAGAGGTTCAAGATGCACGGGAAACATAGTCTTTCTGGATTCTAAGGCTCGGTTCTGAAGTTAGAGGCATCTGAAGTCGACGTCAAAAACCGTCCAAGTTTGACCTTCTGTAACTCGACTTCTAGGAGGTTTCTAGTAGCGAGACCTATCTCAAAAGATTCAGAATGGTTGAATCTATCAGTTCCTTTGTTTGCAGTCGATTCTGAGCCATAAAATTTTTGGGTTGAAAATGGAAAAATCCGTGGGCTATGGATTTTTTCGATTTTGGGGTCGAAAAAAATTGTTGAGATTCTGCTTTTTATAGACAATGAGAGGTTCAAGATGCACGGGAAACATAGTCTTTCTGGATTCTAAGGCTCGGTTCTGAAGTTAGAGGCATCTGAAGTCGACGTCAAAAACCGTCCAAGTTTGACCTTCTGTAACTCGACTTCTAGGAGGTTTCTAGTAGCGAGACCTATCTCAAAAGATTCAGAATGGTTGAATCTATCAGTTCCTTTGTTTGCAGTCGATTCTGAGCCATGAAATTTTTGGTTCGAAAATGGAAAAATCCGTGGGCTATGGATTTTTTCGATTTTGGGGTCGAAAAAAATTGTTGAGATTCTGCTTTTTACAGACAATGAGAGGTTCAAGATGCACGGGAAACATAGTCTTTCTGGATTCTAAGGCTCGGTTCTGAAGTTAGAGGCATCTGAAGTCGACGTCAAAAACCGTCCAAGTTTGACCTTCTGTAACTCGACTTCTAGGAGGTTTCTAGTAGCGAGACCTATCTCAAAAGATTCAGAATGGTTGAATCTATCAGTTCCTTTGTTTGCAGTCGATTCTGAGCCATGAAATTTTTGGTTCGAAAATGGAAAAATCCGTGGGCTATAGCCCATGGATTTTTTCGATTTTGAGCTCGAAAAAAATTGTTGAGATTTTGTTTGCTATAGACAATGAGAGGTTCAAGATGCACGAAAAACATAGTCTTTCTGGATTCTAAGGCTCGGTTCTGAAGTTACAGGCATCTGAAGTCGACGTCAAAAACCGTCCAAATTTGACCTTCTGTAACTCGACTTCTAGGAGGTTTCTAGTAGCGAGACCTATCTCAAAAGATTCAGATTGGTTGAATCTATCAGTTCCTTTGTTTGCAGTCGATTCTGAGCCATAAAATTTTTGGGTCGAAAATGGAAAAATCCGTGGGCTATAGCCCATGGATTTTTTCGATTTTGAGCTCGAAAAAAATTGTTGAGATTTTGTTTGCTATAGACAATGAGAGGTTCAAGATGCACGAGAAACATAGTCTTTCTGGATTCTAAGGCTCGGTTCTGAAGTTACAGGCATCTGAAGTCGACGTCAAAAACCGTCCAAATTTGACCTTCTGTAACTCGACTTCTAGGAGGTTTCTAGTAGCGAGACCTATCTCAAAAGATTCAGAATGGTTGAATCTATCAGTTCCTTTGTTTGCAGTCGATTCTGAGCCATAAAATTTTTGGGTTGAAAATGGAAAAATCCGTGGGCTATAGCCCATGGATTTTTTCGATTTTGAGCTCGAAAAAAATTGTTGAGATTTTGTTTGCTATAGACAATGAGAGGTTCAAGATGCACGAGAAACATAGTCTTTCTGGATTCTAAGGCTCGGTTCTGAAGTTACAGGCATCTGAAGTCGACGTCAAAAACCGTCCAAATTTGACCTTCTGTAACTCGACTTCTAGGAGGTTTCTAGTAGCGAGACCTATCTCAAAAGATTCAGAATGGTTGAATCTATCAGTTCCTTTGTTTGCAGTCGATTCTGAGCCATAAAATTTTTGGGTTGAAAATGGAAAAATCCGTGGGCTATAGCCCATGGATTTTTTCGATTTTGAGCTCGAAAAAAATTGTTGAGATTTTGTTTGCTATAGACAATGAGAGGATCAAGATGCACGAAAAACATAGTCTTTCTGGATTCTAAGGCTCGGTTCTGAAGTTACAGGCATCTGAAGTCGACGTCAAAAACCGTCCAAATTTGACCTTCTGTAACTCGACTTCTAGGAGGTTTCTAGTAGCGAGACCTATCTCAAAAGATTCAGAATGGTTGAATCTATCAGTTCCTTTGTTTGCAGTCGATTCTGAGCCATAAAATTTTTGGGTCGAAAATGGAAAAATCCGTGGGCTATAGCCCATGGATTTTTTCGATTTTGAGCTCGAAAAAAATTGTTGAGATTTTGTTTGCTATAGACAATGAGAGGTTCAAGATGCACGAAAAACATAGTCTTTCTGGATTCTAAGGCTCGGTTCTGAAGTTACAGGCATCTGAAGTCGACGTCAAAAACCGTCCAAATTTGACCTTCTGTAACTCGACTTCTAGGAGGTTTCTAGTAGCGAGACCTATCTCAAAAGATTCAGAATGGTTGAATCTATCAGTTCCTTTGTTTGCAGTCGATTCTGAGCCATAAAATTTTTGGGTTGAAAATGGAAAAATCCGTGGGCTATGGATTTTTTCGATTTTGGGGTCGAAAAAAATTGTTGAGATTCTGCTTTTTATAGACAATGAGAGGTTCAAGATGCACGGGAAACATAGTCTTTCTGGATTCTAAGGCTCGGTTCTGAAGTTAGAGGCATCTGAAGTCGACGTCAAAAACCGTCCAAGTTTGACCTTCTGTAACTCGACTTCTAGGAGGTTTCTAGTAGCGAGACCTATCTCAAAAGATTCAGAATGGTTGAATCTATCAGTTCCTTTGTTTGCAGTCGATTCTGAGCCATGAAATTTTTGGTTCGAAAGTGGAAAAATCCGTGGGCTATAGCCCATGGATTTTTTCGATTTTGAGCTCGAAAAAAATTGTTGAGATTTTGTTTGCTATAGACAATGAGAGGTTCAAGATGCACGAAGAACATAGTCTTTCTGGATTCTAAGGCTCGGTTCTGAAGTTAGAGGCATCTGAAGTCGACGTCAAAAACCGTCCAAGTTTGACCTTCTGTAACTCGACTTCTAGGAGGTTTCCAGTAGCGAGACCTATCTCAAACGATTCAGAATGGTTGAATCTATCAGTTCCTTTGTTTGCAGTCGATTCTGAGCCATAAAATTTTTGGGTCGAAAATGGAAAAATCCGTGGGCTATAGCCCATGGATTTTTTCGATTTCGGGGTCGGAAAAAATTGTTGAGATTTTGTTTGCTATAGACAACGAAAGGTTCAAGATGCACGAAAAACATAGTCTTTCTGGATTCTAAGGCTCGGTTCTGAAGTTACAGGCATCTGAAGTCGACGTCAAAAACCGTCCGAATTTGACCTTCTGTAACTCGACTTCTAGGAGGTTTCTAGTAGCGAGACCTATCTCAAAAGATTCAGAATGGTTGAATCTATCAGTTCCTTTGTTTGCAGTCGATTCTGAGCCATAAAATTTTTGGGTTGAAAATGGAAAAATCCGTGGGCTATGGATTTTTTCGATTTTGGGGTCGAAAAAAATTGTTGAGATTCTGCTTTTTATAGACAATGAGAGGTTCAAGATGCACGGGAAACATAGTCTTTCTGGATTCTAAGGCTCGGTTCTGAAGTTAGAGGCATCTGAAGTCGACGTCAAAAACCGTCCAAGTTTGACCTTCTGTAACTCGACTTCTAGGAGGTTTCTAGTAGCGAGACCTATCTCAAAAGATTCAGAATGGTTGAATCTATCAGTTCCTTTGTTTGCAGTCGATTCTGAGCCATAAAATTTTTGGGTTGAAAATGGAAAAATCCGTGGGCTATGGATTTTTTCGATTTTGGGGTCGAAAAAAATTGTTGAGATTCTGCTTTTTATAGACAATGAGAGTTTCAAGATGCACGGGAAACATAGTCTTTCTGGATTCTAAGGCTCGGTTCTGAAGTTAGAGGCATCTGAAGTCGACGTCAAGAACCGTCCAAGTTTTACCTTCTGTAACTCGACTTCTAGGAGGTTTCTAGTAGCGAGACCTATCTCAAACGATTCAGAATGGTTGAATCTATCAGTTCCTTTGTTTGCAGTCGATTCTGAGCCATAAAATTTTTGGGTTGAAAATGGAAAAATCCGTGGGCTATGGATTTTTTCGATTTTGGGGTCGAAAAAAATTGTTGAGATTCTGCTTTTTATAGACAATGAGAGTTTCAAGATGCACGGGAAACATAGTCTTTCTGGATTCTAAGGCTCGGTTCTGAAGTTAGAGGCATCTGAAGTCGACGTCAAGAACCGTCCAAGTTTTACCTTCTGTAACTCGACTTCTAGGAGGTTTCTAGTAGCGAGACCTATCTCAAACGATTCAGAATGGTTGAATCTATCAGTTCCTTTGTTTGCAGTCGATTCTGAGCCATAAAATTTTTGGGTCGAAAATGGAAAAATCCGTGGGCTATAGCCCATGGATTTTTTCGATTTCGGGGTCGAAAAAAATTGTTAAGATTTTGCTTTTTATAGACAATGAGAGGTTCAAAATGAACGGAAAACATAGTCTTTCTGGATTCTAAGGCTCGGTTCTGAAGTTAGAGGCATCTGAAGTCGACGTCAAAAACCGTCCAAGTTTGACCTTCTGTAACTCGACTTCTAGGAGGTTTCTAGTAGCGAGACCTATCTCAAACGATTCAGAATGGTTGAATCTATCAGTTCCTTTGTTTGCAGTCGATTCTGAGCCATAAAATTTTTGGGTCGAAAATGGAAAAATCCGTGGGCTATAGCCCATGGATTTTTTCGATTTCGGGGTCGAAAAAAATTGTTGAGATTTTGCTTTTTATAGACAATGAGAGGTTCAAAATGAACGGAAAACATAGTCTTTCTGGATTCTAAGGCTCGGTTCTGAAGTTAGAGGCATCTGAAGTCGACGTCAAAAACCGTCCAAGTTTGACCTTCTGTAACTCGACTTCTAGGAGGTTTCTAGTAGCGAGACCTATCTCAAACGATTCAGAATGGTTGAATCTATCAGTTCCTTTGTTTGCAGTCGATTCTGAGCCATAAAATTTTTGGGTTGAAAATGGAAAAATCCGTGGGCTATGGATTTTTTCGATTTCGGGGTCGGAAAAAATTGTTGAGATTTTGTTTGCTATAGACAACGAAAGGTTCAAGATGCACGAAAAACATAGTCTTTCTGGATTCTAAGGCTCGGTTCTGAAGTTACAGGCATCTGAAGTCGACGTCAAAAACCGTCCAAATTTGACATTCTGTAACTCGACTTCTAGGAGGTTTCTAGTAGCGAGACCTATCTCAAAAGATTCAGAATGGTTGAATCTATCAGTTCCTTTGTTTGCAGTCGATTCTGAGCCATAAAATTTTTGGGTTGAAAATGGAAAAATCCGTGGGCTATGGATTTTTTCGATTTTGGGGTCGAAAAAAATTGTTGAGATTCTGCTTTTTATAGACAATGAGAGGTTCAAGATGCACGGGAAACATAGTCTTTCTGGATTCTAAGGCTCGGTTCTGAAGTTAGAGGCATCTGAAGTCGACGTCAAAAACCGTCCAAGTTTGACCTTCTGTAACTCGACTTCTAGGAGGTTTCTAGTAGCGAGACCTATCTCAAAAGATTCAGAATGGTTGAATCTATCAGTTCCTTTGTTTGCAGTCGATTCTGAGCCATAAAATTTTTGGGTTGAAAATGGAAAAATCCGTGGGCTATGGATTTTTTCGATTTTGGGGTCGAAAAAAATTGTTGAGATTCTGCTTTTTATAGACAATGAGAGTTTCAAGATGCACGGGAAACATAGTCTTTCTGGATTCTAAGGCTCGGTTCTGAAGTTAGAGGCATCTGAAGTCGACGTCAAGAACCGTCCAAGTTTTACCTTCTGTAACTCGACTTCTAGGAGGTTTCTAGTAGCGAGACCTATCTCAAACGATTCAGAATGGTTGAATCTATCAGTTCCTTTGTTTGCAGTCGATTCTGAGCCATAAAATTTTTGGGTTGAAAATGGAAAAATCCGTGGGCTATGGATTTTTTCGATTTTGGGGTCGAAAAAAATTGTTGAGATTCTGCTTTTTATAGACAATGAGAGTTTCAAGATGCACGGGAAACATAGTCTTTCTGGATTCTAAGGCTCGGTTCTGAAGTTAGAGGCATCTGAAGTCGACGTCAAGAACCGTCCAAGTTTTACCTTCTGTAACTCGACTTCTAGGAGGTTTCTAGTAGCGAGACCTATCTCAAACGATTCAGAATGGTTGAATCTATCAGTTCCTTTGTTTGCAGTCGATTCTGAGCCATAAAATTTTTGGGTCGAAAATGGAAAAATCCGTGGGCTATAGCCCATGGATTTTTTCGATTTCGGGGTCGAAAAAAATTGTTAAGATTTTGCTTTTTATAGACAATGAGAGGTTCAAAATGAACGGAAAACATAGTCTTTCTGGATTCTAAGGCTCGGTTCTGAAGTTAGAGGCATCTGAAGTCGACGTCAAAAACCGTCCAAGTTTGACCTTCTGTAACTCGACTTCTAGGAGGTTTCTAGTAGCGAGACCTATCTCAAACGATTCAGAATGGTTGAATCTATCAGTTCCTTTGTTTGCAGTCGATTCTGAGCCATAAAATTTTTGGGTCGAAAATGGAAAAATCCGTGGGCTATAGCCCATGGATTTTTTCGATTTCGGGGTCGAAAAAAATTGTTGAGATTTTGCTTTTTATAGACAATGAGAGGTTCAAAATGAACGGAAAACATAGTCTTTCTGGATTCTAAGGCTCGGTTCTGAAGTTAGAGGCATCTGAAGTCGACGTCAAAAACCGTCCAAGTTTGACCTTCTGTAACTCGACTTCTAGGAGGTTTCTAGTAGCGAGACCTATCTCAAACGATTCAGAATGGTTGAATCTATCAGTTCCTTTGTTTGCAGTCGATTCTGAGCCATAAAATTTTTGGGTTGAAAATGGAAAAATCCGTGGGCTATGGATTTTTTCGATTTCGGGGTCGGAAAAAATTGTTGAGATTTTGTTTGCTATAGACAACGAAAGGTTCAAGATGCACGAAAAACATAGTCTTTCTGGATTCTAAGGCTCGGTTCTGAAGTTACAGGCATCTGAAGTCGACGTCAAAAACCGTCCAAATTTGACATTCTGTAACTCGACTTCTAGGAGGTTTCTAGTAGCGAGACCTATCTCAAAAGATTCAGAATGGTTGAATCTATCAGTTCCTTTGTTTGCAGTCGATTCTGAGCCATAAAATTTTTGGGTTGAAAATGGAAAAATCCGTGGGCTATGGAATTTTTCGATTTTGGGGTCGAAAAAAATTGTTGAGATTCTGCTTTTTATAGACAATGAGAGGTTCAAGATGCACGGGAAACATAGTCTTTCTGGATTCTAAGGCTCGGTTCTGAAGTTAGAGGCATCTGAAGTCGACGTCGAGAACCGTCCAAGTTTGACCTTCTGTAACTCGACTTCTAGGAGGTTTCTAGTAGCGAGACCTATCTCAAAAGATTCAGAATGGTTGAATCTATCAGTTCCTTTGTTTGCAGTCGATTCTGAGCCACAAAATTTTTGGGTTGAAAATGGAAAAATCCGTGGGCTATGGATTTTTTCGATTTTGGGGTCGAAAAAAATTGTTGAGATTCTGCTTTTTATAGACAATGAGAGTTTCAAGATGCACGGGAAACATAGTCTTTCTGGATTCTAAGGCTCGGTTCTGAAGTTAGAGGCATCTGAAGTCGACGTCAAGAACCGTCCAAGTTTGACCTTCTGTAACTCGACTTCTAGGAGGTTTCTAGTAGCGAGACCTATCTCAAACGATTCAGAATGGTTGAATCTATCAGTTCCTTTGTTTGCAGTCGATTCTGAGCCATAAAATTTTTGGGTCGAAAATGGAAAAATCCGTGGGCTATAGCCCATGGATTTTTTCGATTTCGGGGTCGAAAAAAATTGTTAAGATTTTGCTTTTTATAGACAATGAGAGGTTCAAAATGAACGGAAAACATAGTCTTTCTGGATTCTAAGGCTCGGTTCTGAAGTTAGAGGCATCTGAAGTCGACGTCAAAAACCGTCCAAGTTTGACCTTCTGTAACTCGACTTCTAGGAGGTTTCTAGTAGCGAGACCTATCTCAAACGATTCAGAATGGTTGAATCTATCAGTTCCTTTGTTTGCAGTCGATTCTGAGCCATAAAATTTTTGGGTCGAAAATGGAAAAATCCGTGGGCTATAGCCCATGGATTTTTTCGATTTCGGGGTCGAAAAAAATTGTTGAGATTTTGCTTTTTATAGACAATGAGAGGTTCAAAATGAACGGAAAACATAGTCTTTCTGGATTCTAAGGCTCGGTTCTGAAATTAGAGGCATCTGAAGTCGACGTCGAAAACCGTCCAAGTTTGACCTTCTGTAACTCGACTTCTAGGAGGTTTCTAGTAGCGAGACCTATCTCAAACGATTCAGAATGGTTGAATCTATCAGTTCCTTTGTTTGCAGTCGATTCTGAGCCATAAAATTTTCGGGTTGAAAATGGAAAAATCCGTGGGCTATGGAATTTTTCGATTTTGGGGTCGAAAAAAATTGTTGAGATTCTGCTTTTTATAGACAATGAGAGGTTCAAGATGCACGGGAAACATATTCTTTCTGGATTCTAAGGCTCGGTTCTGAAGTTAGAGGCATCTGAAGTCGACGTCAAAAACCGTCCAAGTTTGACCTTCTGTAACTCGACTTCTAGGAGGTTTCTAGTAGCGAGACCTATCTCAAACGATTCAGAATGGTTGAATCTATCAGTTCCTTTGTTTGCAGTCGATTCTGAGCCATAAAATTTTTGGGTCGAAAATGGAAAAATCCGTGGGCTATAGCCCATGGATTTTTTCGATTTCGGGGTCGGAAAAAATTGTTGAGATTTTGTTTGCTATAGACAACGAAAGGTTCAAGATGCACGAAAAACATAGTCTTTCTGGATTCTAAGGCTCGGTTCTGAAGTTACAGGCATCTGAAGTCGACGTCAAAAACCGTCCAAATTTGACCTTCTGTAACTCGACTTCTAGGAGGTTTCTAGTAGCGAGACCTATCTCAAAAGATTCAGAATGGTTGAATCTATCAGTTCCTTTGTTTGCAGTCGATTCTGAGCCATAAAATTTTTGGGTTGAAAATGGAAAAATCCGTGGGCTATGGAATTTTTCGATTTTGGGGTCGAAAAAAATTGTTGAGATTCTGCTTTTT
The DNA here is from genome assembly GCA_963978915.1 of Caenorhabditis parvicauda. Taxonomy (NCBI): domain Eukaryota; kingdom Metazoa; phylum Nematoda; class Chromadorea; order Rhabditida; family Rhabditidae; genus Caenorhabditis; species Caenorhabditis parvicauda. Next base: position 6,595 of record CAXBUI010000400.1, on the reverse strand, counting down.
ATAGACAATGAGAGGTTCAAGATGCACGGGAAACATAGTCTTTCTGGATTCTAAGGCTCGGTTCTGAAGTTAGAGGCATCTGAAGTCGACGTCAAAAACCGTCCAAGTTTGACTTTCTGTAACTCGACTTCTAGGAGGTTTCTAGTAGCGAGACCTATCTCAAACGATTCAGAATGGTTGAATCTATCAGTTCCTTTGTTTGCAGTCGATTCTGAGCCATAAAATTTTTGGGTTGAAAATGGAAAAATCCGTGGGCTATGGATTTTTTCGATTTTGGGGTCGAAAAAAATTGTTGAGATTCTGCTTTTTATAGACAATGAGAGTTTCAAGATGCACGGGAAACATAGTCTTTCTGGATTCTAAGGCTCGGTTCTGAAGTTAGAGGCATCTGAAGTCGACGTCAAGAACCGTCCAAGTTTTACCTTCTGTAACTCGACTTCTAGGAGGTTTCTAGTAGCGAGACCTATCTCAAACGATTCAGAATGGTTGAATCTATCAGTTCCTTTGTTTGCAGTCGATTCTGAGCCATAAAATTTTTGGGTCGAAAATGGAAAAATCCGTGGGCTATAGCCCATGGATTTTTTCGATTTCGGGGTCGAAAAAAATTGTTAAGATTTTGCTTTTTATAGACAATGAGAGGTTCAAAATGAACGGAAAACATAGTCTTTCTGGATTCTAAGGCTCGGTTCTGAAGTTAGAGGCATCTGAAGTCGACGTCAAAAACCGTCCAAGTTTGACCTTCTGTAACTCGACTTCTAGGAGGTTTCTAGTAGCGAGACCTATCTCAAACGATTCAGAATGGTTGAATCTATCAGTTCCTTTGTTTGCAGTCGATTCTGAGCCATAAAATTTTTGGGTCGAAAATGGAAAAATCCGTGGGCTATAGCCCATGGATTTTTTCGATTTCGGGGTCGAAAAAAATTGTTGAGATTTTGCTTTTTATAGACAATGAGAGGTTCAAAATGAACGGAAAACATAGTCTTTCTGGATTCTAAGGCTCGGTTCTGAAGTTAGAGGCATCTGAAGTCGACGTCAAAAACCGTCCAAGTTTGACCTTCTGTAACTCGACTTCTAGGAGGTTTCTAGTAGCGAGACCTATCTCAAACGATTCAGAATGGTTGAATCTATCAGTTCCTTTGTTTGCAGTCGATTCTGAGCCATAAAATTTTTGGGTTGAAAATGGAAAAATCCGTGGGCTATGGATTTTTTCGATTTCGGGGTCGGAAAAAATTGTTGAGATTTTGTTTGCTATAGACAACGATTTTTTCGATTTCGGGGTCGGAAAAAAAAACCGTTGTTGAGATTTTGTAGCGAGACCTTTCAAAAGATTCAGAATGGTTGAATCTATAGACAACGAAAGGTTCAAGATGCACGAAAAACATAGTCTTTCTGGATTCTAAGGCTCGGTTCTGAAGTTACAGGCATCTGAAGTCGACGTCAAAAACCGTCCAAATTTGACATTCTGTAACTCGACTTCTAGGAGGTTTCTAGTAGCGAGACCTATCTCAAAAGATTCAGAATGGTTGAATCTATCAGTTCCTTTGTTTGCAGTCGATTCTGAGCCATAAAATTTTTGGGTTGAAAATGGAAAAATCCGTGGGCTATGGAATTTTTCGATTTTGGGGTCGAAAAAAATTGTTGAGATTCTGCTTTTTATAGACAATGAGAGGTTCAAGATGCACGGGAAACATAGTCTTTCTGGATTCTAAGGCTCGGTTCTGAAGTTAGAGGCATCTGAAGTCGACGTCGAGAACCGTCCAAGTTTGACCTTCTGTAACTCGACTTCTAGGAGGTTTCTAGTAGCGAGACCTATCTCAAAAGATTCAGAATGGTTGAATCTATCAGTTCCTTTGTTTGCAGTCGATTCTGAGCCACAAAATTTTTGGGTTGAAAATGGAAAAATCCGTGGGCTATGGATTTTTTCGGTTTTGGGGTCGAAAAAAATTGTTGAGATTCTGCTTTTTATAGACAAAAAGAGTTTCAAGATGCACGGGAAACATAGTCTTTCTGGATTCTAAGGCTCGGTTCTGAAGTTAGAGGCATCTGAAGTCGACGTCGAGAACCGTCCAAGTTTGACCTTCTGTAACTCGACTTCTAGGAGGTTTCTAGTAGCGAGACCTATCTCAAACGATTCAGAATGGTTGAATCTATCAGTTCCTTTGTTTGCAGTCGATTCTGAGCCATAAAATTTTTGGGTCGAAAATGGAAAAATCCGTGGGCTATAGCCCATGGATTTTTTCGATTTCGGGGTCGAAAAAAATTGTTAAGATTTTGCTTTTTATAGACAATGAGAGGTTCAAAATGAACGGAAAACATAGTCTTTCTGGATTCTAAGGCTCGGTTCTGAAGTTAGAGGCATCTGAAGTCGACGTCAAAAACCGTCCAAGTTTGACCTTCTGTAACTCGACTTCTAGGAGGTTTCTAGTAGCGAGACCTATCTCAAACGATTCAGAATGGTTGAATCTATCAGTTCCTTTGTTTGCAGTCGATTCTGAGCCATAAAATTTTTGGGTCGAAAATGGAAAAATCCGTGGGCTATAGCCCATGGATTTTTTCGATTTCGGGGTCGAAAAAAATTGTTGAGATTTTGCTTTTTATAGACAATGAGAGGTTCAAAATGAACGGAAAACATAGTCTTTCTGGATTCTAAGGCTCGGTTCTGAAATTAGAGGCATCTGAAGTCGACGTCGAAAACCGTCCAAGTTTGACCTTCTGTAACTCGACTTCTAGGAGGTTTCTAGTAGCGAGACCTATCTCAAACGATTCAGAATGGTTGAATCTATCAGTTCCTTTGTTTGCAGTCGATTCTGAGCCATAAAATTTTCGGGTTGAAAATGGAAAAATCCGTGGGCTATGGAATTTTTCGATTTTGGGGTCGAAAAAAATTGTTGAGATTCTGCTTTTTATAGACAATGAGAGGTTCAAGATGCACGGGAAACATATTCTTTCTGGATTCTAAGGCTCGGTTCTGAAGTTAGAGGCATCTGAAGTCGACGTCAAAAACCGTCCAAGTTTGACCTTCTGTAACTCGACTTCTAGGAGGTTTCTAGTAGCGAGACCTATCTCAAACGATTCAGAATGGTTGAATCTATCAGTTCCTTTGTTTGCAGTCGATTCTGAGCCATAAAATTTTTGGGTCGAAAATGGAAAAATCCGTGGGCTATAGCCCATGGATTTTTTCGATTTCGGGGTCGGAAAAAATTGTTGAGATTTTGTTTGCTATAGACAACGAAAGGTTCAAGATGCACGAAAAACATAGTCTTTCTGGATTCTAAGGCTCGGTTCTGAAGTTACAGGCATCTGAAGTCGACGTCAAAAACCGTCCAAATTTGACCTTCTGTAACTCGACTTCTAGGAGGTTTCTAGTAGCGAGACCTATCTCAAAAGATTCAGAATGGTTGAATCTATCAGTTCCTTTGTTTGCAGTCGATTCTGAGCCATAAAATTTTTGGGTTGAAAATGGAAAAATCCGTGGGCTATGGAATTTTTCGATTTTGGGGTCGAAAAAAATTGTTGAGATTCTGCTTTTTATAGACAATGAGAGGTTCAAGATGCACGGGAAACATAGTCTTTCTGGATTCTAAGGCTCGGTTCTGAAGTTAGAGGCATCTGAAGTCGACGTCAAAAACCGTCCAAGTTTGACTTTCTGTAACTCGACTTCTAGGAGGTTTCTAGTAGCGAGACCTATCTCAAAAGATTCAGAATGGTTGAATCTATCAGTTCCTTTGTTTGCAGTCGATTCTGAGCCATAAAATTTTTGGGTTGAAAATGGAAAAATCCGTGGGCTATAGCCCATGGATTTTTTCGATTTCGGGGTCGAAAAAAATTGTTGAGATTTTGCTTTTTATAGACAATGAGAGGTTCAAAATGAACGGAAAACATAGTCTTTCTGGATTCTAAGGCTCGGTTCTGAAGTTAGAGGCATCTGAAGTCGACGTCAAAAACCGTCCAAGTTTGACCTTCTGTAACTCGACTTCTAGGAGGTTTCTAGTAGCGAGACCTATCTCAAACGATTCAGAATGGTTGAATCTATCAGTTCCTTTGTTTGCAGTCGATTCTGAGCCATAAAATTTTTGGGTCGAAAATGGAAAAATCCGTGGGCTATAGCCCATGGATTTTTTCGATTTCGGGGTCGGAAAAAATTGTTGAGATTTTGTTTGCTATAGACAACGAAAGGTTCAAGATGCACGAAAAACATAGTCTTTCTGGATTCTAAGGCTCGGTTCTGAAGTTACAGGCATCTGAAGTCGACGTCAAAAACCGTCCAAATTTGACCTTCTGTAACTCGACTTCTAGGAGGTTTCTAGTAGCGAGACCTATCTCAAAAGATTCAGAATGGTTGAATCTATCAGTTCCTTTGTTTGCAGTCGATTCTGAGCCATAAAATTTTTGGGTTGAAAATGGAAAAATCCGTGGGCTATGGAATTTTTCGATTTTGGGGTCGAAAAAAATTGTTGAGATTCTGCTTTTTATAGACAATGAGAGGTTCAAGATGCACGGGAAACATATTCTTTCTGGATTCTAAGGCTCGGTTCTGAAGTTAGAGGCATCTGAAGTCGACGTCAAAAACCGTCCAAGTTTGACTTTCTGTAACTCGACTTCTAGGAGGTTTCTAGTAGCGAGACCTATCTCAAAAGATTCAGAATGGTTGAATCTATCAGTTCCTTTGTTTGCAGTCGATTCTGAGCCATAAAATTTTTGGGTTGAAAATGGAAAAATCCGTGGGCTATAGCCCATGGATTTTTTCGATTTCGGGGTCGAAAAAAATTGTTGAGATTTTGCTTTTTATAGACAATGAGAGGTTCAAAATGAACGGAAAACATAGTCTTTCTGGATTCTAAGGCTCGGTTCTGAAGTTAGAGGCATCTGAAGTCGACGTCAAAAACCGTCCAAGTTTGACCTTCTGTAACTCGACTTCTAGGAGGTTTCTAGTAGCGAGACCTATCTCAAACGATTCAGAATGGTTGAATCTATCAGTTCCTTTGTTTGCAGTCGATTCTGAGCCATAAAATTTTTGGGTCGAAAATGGAAAAATCCGTGGGCTATAGCCCATGGATTTTTTCGATTTCGGGGTCGGAAAAAATTGTTGAGATTTTGTTTGCTATAGACAACGAAAGGTTCAAGATGCACGAAAAACATAGTCTTTCTGGATTCTAAGGCTCGGTTCTGAAGTTACAGGCATCTGAAGTCGACGTCAAAAACCGTCCAAATTTGACCTTCTGTAACTCGACTTCTAGGAGGTTTCTAGTAGCGAGACCTATCTCAAAAGATTCAGAATGGTTGAATCTATCAGTTCCTTTGTTTGCAGTCGATTCTGAGCCATAAAATTTTTGGGTTGAAAATGAAAAAATCCGTGGGCTATGGATTTTTTCGATTTTGGGGTCGAAAAAAATTGTTGAGATTCTGCTTTTTATAGACAATGAGAGTTTCAAGATGCACGGGAAACATAGTCTTTCTGGATTCTAAGGCTCGGTTCTGAAGTTAGAGGCATCTGAAGTCGACGTCGAGAACCGTCCAAGTTTGACCTTCTGTAACTCGACTTCTAGGAGGTTTCTAGTAGCGAGACCTATCTCAAACGATTCAGAATGCTTGAATCTATCAGTTCCTTTGTTCGCAGTCGATTCTGAGCCATAAAATTTTTGGGTCGAAAATGGAAAAATCCGTGGGCTATAGCCCATGGATTTTTTCGATTTCGGGGTCGAAAAAAATTGTTAAGATTTTGCTTTTTATAGACAATGAGAGGTTCAAAATGAACGGAAAACATAGTCTTTCTGGATTCTAAGGCTCGGTTCTGAAGTTAGAGGCATCTGAAGTCGACGTCAAAAACCGTCCAAGTTTGACCTTCTGTAACTCGACTTCTAGGAGGTTTCTAGTAGCGAGACCTATCTCAAACTATTCAGAATGGTTGAATCTATCAGTTCCTTTGTTTGCAGTCGATTCTGAGCCATAAAATTTTTGGGTTGAAAATGGAAAAATCCGTGGGCTATGGAATTTTTCGATTTTGGGGTCGAAAAAAATTGTTGAGATTCTGCTTTTTATAGACAATGAGAGGTTCAAGATGCACGGGAAACATAGTCTTTCTGGATTCTAAGGCTCGGTTCTGAAGTTAGAGGCATCTGAAGTCGACGTCAAAAACCGTCCAAGTTTGACCTTCTGTAACTCGACTTCTAGGAGGTTTCTAGTAGCGAGACCTATCTCAAACGATTCAGAATGGTTGAATCTATCAGTTCCTTTGTTTGCAGTCGATTCTGAGCCATAAAATTTTTGGGTTGAAAATGGAAAAATCCGTGGGCTATAGCCCATGGATTTTTTCGATTTCGGGGTCGGAAAAAATTGTTGAGATTTTGTTTGCTACTCTAGAAACTAAATACCGTTGATATGAAGTTCATAGGTCGTTGATAGCAGTTTATGAAGTTCATAGGTCGTTGATAGTAGTTTATGAAGTTCATAGGTCGTTGATATAAACTTATGAAGTTCATAGGTCGTTGATATAAATTTATGAAGTTCATAGGCCGTTGATAAAAATTTATGAAGTTCATAGGTCGTTGATAAAAATTTATGAAGTTCATCGGCTGTTAATATGAACTTCATCGGC
>CAXBUI010000399.1:0-56066 GCA_963978915.1 Caenorhabditis parvicauda | reverse complement strand
CTTTTTAATTGAAAAAAAGAAGTAGTTTCTCTCTGTATCTTTTTTTTCTCCCTCTCTCTCTCTCTCTTTCATTCGTTTTCTTCCCAATCCGAAAGTGACCATAACTAATGCTAGTGTTGATAGAACCAATGCACAACGACGCGCAGACCCCCGCAGCCATGAGTACTCACGCGAACGGTCGTTACAAAATTTCGTGCAGCGGTGGCCGATTGGTTAAAGCAGAGAACTTTCACGCGCTAGTCGCTGGTTCAACCTCTCTCTGGGCACTTTTGCACAACCCCTCCCCCCACAACCAAATCCAAAAAGCTTCACCCAAAAATTTGCCTCACGAAAAAGGGGGCGGGGCAAAATGGGCGGAGGATTTGTCAATTAATAATATGATTCGAAGGGTGTAGTCATATCGATTTTTGTAACTCAGCTCACAGACGAGCTAGCGACATTTGGTTGAGTGTTTTGGAATGAGCGTTGAATTTTGATCAAGAAAAAGTCCTACTTAACTGAAAAACTACATTTTGAAGGACCATTGATTTTTGGAATTTAATTCGATGAGTGTAGTCATATCGATTTTTGTGATTCAGCTCACAGACGAGCTAGCGACATTTGGTTAAGTGTTTTGGAATCAGCGTTGAATTGTGATCAAGAAAAAGTCCTACTTAACTGGAAAACTACACTTTGAAGGACCATTGATTTTTGGCATTTAATTCAAAGAGTTTAGTCATATCGATTTCTGTAACTCAGCTCACAGGTGAGCTAGCGACATTTGGTTGAGTGTTTTGGAATCAGCGTTGAATTTTGATCAAGGAAAAGTCCTACTAAACTGAAAAACTACATTTTGAAAGACCATTGATTTTTGGCATTTAATTCGAAGAGTGAAGTCATATCGATTTTTGTAACTCAGCTCACAGACGAGCTAGCGACATTTGGTTGAGTGTTTTGGAATGAGCTTTGAATTTTGATCAAGAAAAAGTCCTACTTAACTGAAAAACTACATTTTGAAGGACCATTGATTTTTGGAATTTAATTCGAAGAGTGTAGTCATATCGATTTTTGTAACTCAGCTCACAGACGAGCTAGCGACATTTGGTTAAGTGTTTTAGAATCAGCGTTGAATTTTGATCAAGGAAAAGTCTTACTAAACTGAAAAACTACATTTTGAAAGACCATTGATTTTTGGCATTTAATTCGAAGAGTGACGTCATATCGATTTTTGTAACTCAGCTCACAGACGAGCTAGCGACATGTGGTTAAGTGTTTTGGAATCAGCCTTGAATTTTGATCAAGGAAAAGTCTTACTAAACTGAAAAACTACATTTTGAAGGACCATTGATTTTTGGCATTTAATTCGAAGAGTGACGTCATATCGATTTTTGTAACTCAGCTCACAGACGAGCTAGCGACATGTGGTTAAGTGTTTTGGAATCAGCGTTGAATTATGATCAAGAAAAAGTCCTACTTAACTGGAAAACTACACTTTGAAGGACCATTGATTTTTGGCATTTAATTCAAAGAGTTTAGTCATATCGATTTCTGTAACTCAGCTCACAGACGAGCTAGCGACATTTGGTTAAGTGTTTTGGAATCAGCGTTGAATTTTGATCAAGGAAAAGTCCTGCAAAACTGAAAAACTACATTTTGAAGGACCATTGATTTTTCGGCATTTACATAATTCGAAGGGTGTAGTCATATCGATTTTTTGTAACTCAGCTCACAGACGAGCTAGCGACATTTGGTTGAGTGTTTTGGAATCAGCCTTGAATTTTGATCAAGGAAAAGTCCTACTTAACTGAAAAACTACATTTTGAAGGACCATTGATTTTTGGCATTTAATTCGAAGAGTGAAGTCATATCGATTTTTGTAACTCAGCTCACAGACGAGCTAGCGACATTTGGTTGAGTGTTTTGGAATGAACTTTGAATTTTGATCAAGAAAAAGTCCTACTTAACTGAAAAACTACATTTTGAAGGACCATTGATTTTTGGAATTTAATTCGAAGAGTGTAGTCATATCGATTTTTGTAACTCAGCTCACAGACGAGCTAGCAACATTTGGTTAAGTGTTTTGGAATCAGCGTTGAATTTTGATCAAGGAAAAGTCTTACTAAACTGAAAAACTACATTTTGAAGGACCATTGATTTTTGGCATTTACATAATTCGAAGGGTGTAGTCATATCGATTTTTTGTAACTCAGCTCACAGACGAGCTAGCGACATTTGGTTGAGTGTTTTGGAATCAGCCTTGAATTTTGATCAAGGAAAAGTCTTACTAAACTGAAAAACTACATTTTGAAGGACCATTGATTTTTCGGCATTTACATAATTCGAAGGGTGTAGTCATATCGATTTTTCGTAACTCAGCTCACAGACGAGCTAGCGACATTTGGTTGAGTGTTTTGAAATCAGCGTTGAATTTTGATCAAGAAAAAGTCCTACTTAACTGAAAAACTACATTTTGAAGGACCATTGATTTTTGGCATTTAATTCGAAGAGTGAAGTCATATCGATTTTTGTAACTCAGCTCACAGACGAGCTAGCGACATTTGGTTGAGTGTTTTGGAATGAACTTTGAATTTTGATCAAGAAAAAGTCCTACTTAACTGAAAAACTACATTTTGAAGGACCATTGATTTTTGGAATTTAATTCGAAGAGTGTAGTCATATCGATTTTTGTAACTCAGCTCACAGACGAGCTAGCAACATTTGGTTAAGTGTTTTGGAATCAGCGTTGAATTTTGATCAAGGAAAAGTCTTACTAAACTGAAAAACTACATTTTGAAGGACCATTGATTTTTGGCATTTAATTCGAAGAGTGACGTCATATCGATTTTTGTAACTCAGCTCACAGACGAGCTAGCGACATGTGGTTAAGTGTTTTGGAATCAGCGTTGAATTATGATCAAGAAAAAGTCCTACTTAACTGGAAAACTACACTTTGAAGGACCATTGATTTTTGGCATTTAATTCAAAGAGTTTAGTCATATCGATTTCTGTAACTCAGCTCACAGACGAGCTAGCGACATTTGGTTGAGTGTTTTGGAATCAGCCTTGAATTTTGATCAAGGAAAAGTCCAACTTAACTGAAAAACTACACTTTGAAGGACCATTGATTTTTGGCATTTAATTCGAAGAGTGTAATCATATCGATTTTTGTAACTCAGCTCACAGACGAGCTAGCGACATTTGGTTAAGTGTTTTGGAATCAGCGTTGAATTTTAATCAAGGAAAAGTCCTACTTAACTGAAAAACTACATTTTGAAGGACCATTGATTTTTGGCATTTAATTCGAAGAGTGAAGTCATATCGATTTTTGTAACTCAGCTCACAGACGAGCTAGCGACATGTGGTTAAGTGTTTTGGAATCAGCGTTGAATTTTGATCAAGGAAAAGTCCTGCAAAACTGAAAAACTACATTTTGAAGGACCATTGATTTTTCGGCATTTACATAATTCGAAGGGTGTAGTCATATCGATTTTTTGTAACTCAGCTCACAGACGAGCTAGCGACATTTGGTTGAGTGTTTTGAAATCAGCGTTGAATTTTGATCAAGAAAAAGTCCTACTTAACTGAAAAACTACATTTTGAAGGACCATTGATTTTTCGGCATTTACATAATTCGAAGGGTGTAGTCATATCGATTTTTTGTAACTCAGCTCACAGACGAGCTAGCGACATTTGGTTGAGTGTTTTGAAATCAGCGTTGAATTTTGATCAAGAAAAAGTCCTACTTAACTGAAAAACTACATTTTGAAGGACCATTGATTTTTGGCATTTAATTCGAAGAGTGAAGTCATATCGATTTTTGTAACTCAGCTCACAGACGAGCTAGCGACATTTGGTTGAGTGTTTTGGAATGAGCTTTGAATTTTGATCAAGAAAAAGTCCTACTTAACTGAAAAACTACATTTTGAAGGACCATTGATTTTTGGCATTTAATTCGAAGAGTGAAGTCATATCGATTTTTGTAACTCAGCTCACAGACGAGCTAGCGACATTTGGTTGAGTGTTTTGGAATGAACTTTGAATTTTGATCAAGAAAAAGTCCTACTTAACTGAAAAACTACATTTTGAAGGACCATTGATTTTTGGAATTTAATTCGAAGAGTGTAGTCATATCGATTTTTGTAACTCAGCTCACAGACGAGCTAGCGACATTTGGTTAAGTGTTTTGGAATCAGCGTTGAATTTTGATCAAGGAAAAGTCTTACTAAACTGAAAAACTACATTTTGAAGGACCATTGATTTTTGGCATTTAATTCGAAGAGTGACGTCATATCGATTTTTGTAACTCAGCTCACAGACGAGCTAGCGACATGTGGTTAAGTGTTTTGGAATCAGCGTTGAATTATGATCAAGAAAAAGTCCTACTTAACTGGAAAACTACACTTTGAAGGACCATTGATTTTTGGCATTTAATTCAAAGAGTTTAGTCATATCGATTTCTGTAACTCAGCTCACAGACGAGCTAGCGACATTTGGTTGAGTGTTTTGGAATCAGCCTTGAATTTTGATCAAGGAAAAGTCCAACTTAACTGAAAAACTACACTTTGAAGGACCATTGATTTTTGGCATTTAATTCGAAGAGTGTAATCATATCGATTTTTGTAACTCAGCTCACAGACGAGCTAGCGACATTTGGTTAAGTGTTTTGGAATCAGCGTTGAATTTTAATCAAGGAAAAGTCCTACTTAACTGAAAAACTACATTTTGAAGGACCATTGATTTTTGGCATTTAATTCGAAGAGTGAAGTCATATCGATTTTTGTAACTCAGCTCACAGACGAGCTAGCGACATGTGGTTAAGTGTTTTGGAATCAGCGTTGAATTTTGATCAAGGAAAAGTCCTGCAAAACTGAAAAACTACATTTTGAAGGACCATTGATTTTTCGGCATTTACATAATTCGAAGGGTGTAGTCATATCGATTTTTTGTAACTCAGCTCACAGACGAGCTAGCGACATTTGGTTGAGTGTTTTGAAATCAGCGTTGAATTTTGATCAAGAAAAAGTCCTACTTAACTGAAAAACTACATTTTGAAGGACCATTGATTTTTGGCATTTAATTCGAAGAGTGAAGTCATATCGATTTTTGTAACTCAGCTCACAGACGAGCTAGCGACATTTGGTTGAGTGTTTTGGAATGAGCTTTGAATTTTGATCAAGAAAAAGTCCTACTTAACTGAAAAACTACATTTTGAAGGACCATTGATTTTTGGAATTTAATTCGAAGAGTGTAGTCATATCGATTTTTGTAACTCAGCTCACAGACGAGCTAGCGACATTTGGTTGAGTGTTTTGGAATCAGCATTGGATTTTGATCAAGAAAAAGTCCTGCAAAGCTGAAAAACTACATTTTGAAGGACCATTGATTTTTGGCATTTAATTCGAAGAGTGACGTCATATCGATTTTTGTAACTCATCTCACAAACGAGCTAGCGACATTTGGTTGAGTGTTTTGGAATCAGCGTTGAATTTTGATCAAGGAAAAGTCCTACTAAACTGAAAAACTACATTTTGAAAGACCATTGATTTTTGGCATTTAATTCGAAGGGTGTAGTCATATCGATTTTTGTAACTCATCTCACAAACGAGCCAGCGACATTTGGTTGAGTGTTTTGGAATCAGCGTTGAATTATGATCAAGAAAAAGTCCTACTTAACTGAAAAACTACACTTTGAAGGACCATTGATTTTTGGCATTTAATTCGAAGAGTGTAATCATATCGATTTTTGTAACTCAGCTCACAGACGAGCTAGCGACATTTGGTTAAGTGTTTTGGAATCAGCGTTGAATTTTGATCAAGGAAAAGTCCTACTAAACTGAAAAACTACATTTTGAAAGACCATTGATTTTTGGCATTTAATTCGAAGGGTGTAGTCATATCGATTTTTGTAACTCATCTCACAAACGAGCCAGCGACATTTGGTTGAGTGTTTTGGAATCAGCGTTGAATTTTGATCAAGGAAAAGTCCTACTAAACTGAAAAACTACATTTTGAAGGACCATTGATTTTTGGCATTTAATTCGAAGAGTGTAATCATATCGATTTTTGTAACTCAGCTCACAGACGAGCTAGCGACATTTGGTTAAGTGTTTTGGAATCAGCGTTGAATTTTGATCAAGGAAAAGTCCTACTTAACTGAAAAACTACATTTTGAAGGACCATTGATTTTTGGCATTCAATTCGAAGGGTGTGGTCATATCCCACTTCACTATGTAGGGGTTAGGATTGGGTTTTCCTTGGCTTGAGCATAACTGCAACGTAGTTTATCAGGTCGACCTCCCAAATCAAGCCATTTTGGCGAATCCTAAGACCATTTCACTAGCTTCGTAATGGAGGAGGTGATAAAAAAGATCGGCTATAGACTTTTGGTTACTTCGAAGAGTATTAACACGAACAGAAGGGTTTGAATACATGCAAAAGAGCGATTCCACAGAATTTGGGCACATTTTTGTCATTGTGTAATAAAAATGACAAAAAATTGGTCAGCTAGTGGAACAGAACCCTTGGCCACTTGTTTTGAACACAGAACCTCTGACCACTCGACCACCCCACTAGTTGTTTTTCTCAGGGAAAGCGAGCTTAGCTGGATCCAGCAAAAGAACAGCTAGATCCAGAGCAAAACCCAGTTGCAATGGCACGATCTAGCTAATCTTTTCCTGGATCCAGCTGGTCTTTCGGGATCTAGCCGAACTTTTCCTGGATCCAGCTGGTCTTTCCGGATCTAGTCGAACTTTTCCTGGATCCATCCAAACTTTTTCCGTATCCAGATGAACTTCCTGGATCTAGCCGAACATTTTTCGAATCCAGCCAGCTTTTTTTCGGAATCAGGTCCCTTTCAACGTTCCATAGCTCTGTAAATTTAGGTTCTCTTTACTTCATACGGCGTCGTAACATGCATAGCTAACAATATATTTATTGAAATTCAAAAAAAGTTAGTGGCATCCCTCCGTATTTCTCCGATTGGTGTGCCAGCCATTTCTGATAGTTGATCTCCGGGTTCGGCTCTTCCTTTAATGATACTGTCGTGTGTAGTCTGAAACTTGTAAATAAAAAATTAAAAACATCAAGTACTTATTCGAGAATGTTTTTTAATGCTACAGACCACTTTAGCGCACATTGCATCACATCGCAGCGAGACACGACAAAAATATAGTTAATATTCAGCGGAAGTTGTTCTTTTTTTTCTAAGTTTACATGCGTTCCTAAGACTGGGACCTCCACAAAAGTTGTTTTCTTAACCTTACCTAAGCTTCAAAAAAAGGCACATTACCATTGACTGCAGATTGCAGATGGATATTAGGACATTACGCGCGTTTTCAATAGTGAAAATTAGACAGCAACGTCGGATTCCTCGCAGCGTGATTTAGGAGCTTCAACATAAAAAAATCAAGTTCCGTACAAAAACTTGTGAGTAAATCCTCATCGTTATGTTGTCTATCTGTTACGTTTTGAATTACTGACTAATATTGCAAAAAATTACCTGTTTACTCGAGCTTTCCGTTGTTCTACCGTCTCTTCGTTTTCACACTCTCTTGTACCGAGAGGAGGGAGGGGCTGGCTCCGTCAACCTGCAAGTTAACTTTTACTATGTTTTGTTCGAACTCCAACGTGATTCGTAAACAATCAAGATGCTTTTTAAAAAATTACCGAAATTATCGGGTCCCTTGACCACTTTGTCTCCTGTTCAAAGTCGGTGACATGAGAGGATGAGCAGATGGACACTCTGTAAATGTATTTTTGAAAAAATAAAACTTGACACCTGAGAAAACAATTTTTCAAGCGACTTGTTACTTTGCATCCTTTCAAGAAGTTATATTATGGAAAAAGTAACTCTTCATGAAAAAATATCAGAAAAAAAGGTTCTGAAGAATTCGATTTAAAATCCATCTGTTCAAATAGTTTTTTCTATCGCGTAATTTTTTTTGCTGCACATGAAAATTCACCGGAAGAAACATTAGGAGTAGTCAGGGTCAAGTTATTAACATGTACACGAAATTTAAATAAAAAATCACCTGTGTTAGCACTTGTACGTAGAGTTGTTGATTCTATCTTCTTCATTCTGAGAATACGGATACTTTGATATTTTGAAATGATGAGGAAAAAACTTTTGAGGATGTTTTGGAACTTTCAGAGAAATAATTTATACTCCATGTTGTATATCCATTTCAGCTTTTACTAAAAAAAAAGAAACACAAACGAGAATGATTGAAAATATATAAATTTCCACCTATAGGTCATATATGAATGAAAAAGTAATCATCCTAATTTTTTTAAAGAAAAAAAATCAGTTTTTAGGTGTTACGTAGGAAAATTTAGATGACACAGAACTGTGAGAATAGAATAGTTTCATTTTCTTGTTCGGAAGTATAAAAATTCTCTGAAAGCGACATATATTAACGAAATAGTACTTTAAAAAATTCTGAGAAAAAAGAAAATACGAAATCAGGAAATGTATGCACTGCAGAAAAAGGGGCGGGGTTTGCAAAGGTGACGCAATATTTTTCCCGCTTTTTCAAAATTTTCATTTCATAATTAATTTTTCTCGAAAAAGTCACGGTATGATGTGATGTTCGAGGTTTTGAATTATAAAAACCGGCTTCTCGACTGAAAATTATTTTTTTTTAATTGTTTCTCACAATGAATTATATAAAAACTCAATTTGCAGCATGAATTTGTAATTTTTGATGGATTCTTTGTAATTTCTGACAAACATGGGTGATAAGTAATTGCATTTTCGATTTAAAAAAATTTAAAAGACAAAATTTGAAAATTTAAGAGTCAATAGCCAGTTACTTTGTCCTTAGCTAAGGACGTCCTCAGCTCTATAGAGTACTGAAGTTGGGTACATTTTTAGATTTATACCTATTTTATATACCGAATAGACCATTGTTGAAAGACGTTACTTTTTAACAGGTTCCATCTAACTTTCGAGAAAAAATGTTCTAATGTTCTCATGGTTTTGTTCTGTATTGTTGTGAAAAAATGTTTCCTAGATCCAGCGCGCTATTTCCTGGATCCAGTTAGCCTTTCTGGATCTAGCCCTACTTTTCTCTAGATCCAGACTGTTTTTTAAAAACATCACTGTTTATGATATCATGTACTGTGAACTCATTGAATCAATTGACACTTCTAAACTAAATTATTATCATGAAGAAATACCAGGTTTCCATGAAGAATTTACAGTAAAAAGCTCATTTGAAACTTCGTATGAAAAGTAGGACTGGATCCAGCGCTGGATCTAGCTGGCTCGAATTCTTAAAGTAATCATAACTTTATTGTAAACGCGTTTTTCTTCAAAAGAGAAACAGAATGTGTTTCCAAGGTCTATACCATCATTTTGAGTTATGTCCCATCCCGATCGGACGTGCAACTCTAGATCTAGCTGTTCTTTTGCTGGATCCAGCTAAGCTCGCTTTCCCTGAGTTCTCAGGGAAGTAAAACCAGATTAGATCGCGAAATTTCCAAATTAGATCTAAATTGATTTGGCCGATACCTACGATAACTACTTTTTCTGGTAGAGTAAGGGAATGTAAGAATACGTTTTTCTCAGTTTTTGAAAATTCCACCTCTTTCAGAAGTTATGCCACGAAAAAGATGAAAATAGGCAAATTAGATCTATTTTCCAAAAATAAGGTAAATTAGATCTAATTTGATATGGCCGGAAGATTCGAAAACTACTTTTTCTGGTAGAGTAGAAAATTATAAGAATACGTTTTTCTCAGATTTTGAAAATTCCTACTTCTTCAGAAGTTATGCCGCGAAAAAAATTAAAATAGGTAAATTAGATCTATTTTGATCTAATTTGCTAAATGAGGTAAATTAGATCTAAATTGATATGGCCGTAACAACCGATATCTAATTTTTCGGGTAGAGTTGATAATTATAAGAGTACGTTTTTCTCAGATTTTGAAAACTCCCACTCCTTCAGAAGTTATGCCGCGAAAAAAATTACAATAGGTAAATTAGATCTATTTTGATCTAATTTGCTAAATGAGGTAAATTAGATCTAAATTGATATGGCTGACACATCCGATAACTACTTTTTCCGGTAGAGTATGAAATTATAAGAATACGTATCTCTCATTTTTTGAAAATTTTACTTTCTTCAAAAGTTATGCACACTTGAAAATTGCAGTGAGTAAACTAGATATAGTTTCCTCTAATTCATCAAGGGAGACAGAATTAGAGCTTAATGAATCTAGTTTACTGAATAAAAGTTTGAACTGTAGAGAAAAGTATGAAAATTAATAGTACAATGGGACCGACCTCTTTGCTACACCTAAACTTATGAGGCAAACTTTTGGGTGAGGCATTTTCATTTCTAACGTGCACATCTAGCAAGGTAGAGAAATAGAAATGTGGGGTCCTAACTTCAGCATGATTTTATACGTATTGAATCTTTTTGCGCCCACAATCTTCAACGATATTTGATGCTTCGTACTTTTTCTTCATTTATTTATCGCGATGAAGAAATAATACGTTCTTTTTTGTGCTGTGGTTATGACTAGATGTTTGATAAGTAGTTTAGGGCTTCACTTTTATTGTGAACAGAAATCACTCGATTGTAAAAGCGTAGTAAAAAAAAGTTGGAAGTTGAAAGAAGGAAAAAAAATTACAAGTTCTTAACCCATGTGCAAGTGTGCTCCTACGCTAATCTCACACGTTTCTTTTTTTTTGAATTCTCTTCTTCATTTCATCACGCGTTTTCTGCTGTTGTTGCTTTATTCCAATGTTAACTAGCGAATTCAAAGTTACAAGTTTGCCTTATTCGAACTTTTGAGTTTAAAAATGCTTCTGTACGTTTTTGGTGAAGCCAGTTTTTCGGCCAAAAAGAAAATTCTCGGTTCATAATCATTTTCCTCGCAATTCGTCTTTTTGATACGAAATATCTCAGTTTACAGAGACGACACGAAGAGAATATGGATAGAAATGGTCCTGATACAGACGAAACGTGAATGGTGAGTTTTATTCAACATTCTTGATGCGACAGTTTCAATTAAAAGGACCTCTTTGATTCTCCTTCAAATCAGAATACGATTACAGACATTGCCCCATATCAAAAGTTACTTACATCTCCGCAAAGAACGAATGAAGTAAGATTCCAGCCAAAAATTGGCGAATGGAAAACGGATAAGGTAAGTCATTTGATTGTTTGATATGAGATGTTCTATGAAGTTACTCAAGCAATAATAATTTTACAGATTCACAGGGTTACATCCACTCTAATACCACTGGAGGATTTTTCATGTAACTAAACCAGTGAAAGGGTATGATTTCCAGTTGAGTTACCTCAAGAAACAACAGAATTTTCAAGAATACTTCGTCCCCCTTATCGTTTTTATGACATCTTTCTGACTAGAATATGACGACCATTCGCTGGAATCATAGTTGAAGAATTAAATCTGTGAAAGTTTAGAATATGTAGGAAAATAAATTTTTGCTTTTAAACGAGAGAATAATTATTAGAAGTTTGATATGATGATCACTCGCTATCAAAATTTTGATCTTTTTACGCCGAACAATTTATTCCCGATAGTTGAGTTGAGGAATCAGTTTTGTCTTCAGTATTCAATGTTCAAATTCTTCTTTCACGTCTTCAGAAATAGAGTGTTTCGCGCTTTGATAAACCACTTGATACCTATGAAAAGAAAAATTCAGACTCTACGTGCAAGTTCTACACGAAGATGGTACTGATACAACTGGAACCACGTTCTGAGAAAATGGCTGGTGGTCTACGCAACTTCAACTCCTGATTACACCAAAAAAGCTGAGGTGAATGAAACATAGTTATTTCGATCTAAATATTTCTATTCCAGATTGTCAAAGAACAGCAAGGACATAACGACAATTACAAACATTTTCATGCCTATTTTTGTATTTATGTTGTCATATTGTGTTATTTTAGATGAATTTTCCATTTTTTTTGTTTTTATTTGAAGGTATTTTGAGAAAAAACGTTCAGAAAAAAGTAAATTAGATCGTGAAAAAAGTGAGAAAAATCGCGAAAAAACCAAATTAGATCGTGCCAATTCTAATTTAATTTTTTCACGATCTAATTTGGAAATTTCGCGATCTAATTTGGTTTTACTTTCCTGAGTTCTTTGTTAGATTCAATTGTGTTGTGCAAGAGGTCAGTGAGAGACGGACAGCGATGAGACGACTCTATCAACTGTTAGGACTATACCAGCTGTTTTGCTGGCCGAACTCTAACACCCGGATGCGAAGGGTAGCGAAGATAGAGAAATATAAGGGAGAGGGGAGAGACGGACGGCGATCAGACGACTATACCAACTATTAAGACTGTACCAACTGTTTCGCTGGCTAAACTCTAACACTCGGATGCGCAGGGTAGCGAAGATAGAGAAACATAAGGAAGAGGGGAGAGACGGACGGCGATCAGACGACTATACCAACTGTTAAGACTGTACCAACTGTTTCGCTGGCTAAACTCTAACACTCGGATGCGCAGGGCAGCGAAGATAGAGAAAGAAAAAGTAGAGGTGAGAGACGGACGGCGATCAGACGATTGTATCAACTGTTAGGACTGTACCAATTGTTTCGCTGGCTAAACTCTAACACTCGGATGCGCAGGGCAGCGAAGATACAGAAAGGTAAGGAAGAGATGAGAGACGGACGGCGATCAGACGAATGTGTCAACTGCGATCAGACGATTGTGTCAACCTAGCGACATGTGGTTGAGTGTTTTGGAATCAGCGTTTGATTTTGATCAAGGAAAAGTCCTACTAAACTGAAAAACTACATTTTGAAGGACCATTGATTTATGGCATTTAATTCGAAGAGTGTAATCATATCGATTTTTGTAACTCAGCTCACAGACGAGCTAGCGACATTTGGTTAAGTGTTTTGGAATCAGCGTTGAATTTTGATCAAGGAAAAGTCCTACTTAACTGAAAAACTACATTTTGAAGGACCATTGATTTTTGGCATTTAATTCGAAGAGTGACGTCATATCGATTTTTGTAACTCAGCTCACAGACGAGCTAGCGACATTTGGTTGAGTGTTTTGGAATCAGCATTGGATTTTGATCAAGAAAAAGTCCTGCAAAGCTGAAAAACTACATTTTGAAGGACCATTGATTTTTCGGCATTTACATAATTCGAAGGGTGTAGTCATATCGATTTTTGTAACTCAGCTCACAGACGAGCTAGCGACATTTGGTTGAGTGTTTTGGAATGAGCGTTGAATTTTGATCAAGAAAAAGTCCTACTTAACTGAAAAACTACATTTTGAAGGACCATTGATTTTTGGAATTTAATTCGAAGAGTGTAGTCATATCGATTTTTGTGATTCAGCTCACAGACGAGCTAGCGACATTTGGTTAAGTGTTTTGGAATCAGCGTTGAATTGTGATCAAGAAAAAGTCCTACTTAACTGGAAAACTACACTTTGAAGGACCATTGATTTTTGGCATTTAATTCAAAGAGTTTAGTCATATCGATTTCTGTAACTCAGCTCACAGACGAGCTAGCGACATTTGGTTGAGTGTTTTGGAATCAGCCTTGAATTTTGATCAAGGAAAAGTCCTACTTAACTGAAAAACTACATTTTGAAGGACCATTAATTTTTCGGCATTTACATAATTCGAAGGGTGTAGTCATATCGATTTTTCGTAACTCAGCTCACAGGTGAGCTAGCGACATTTGGTTGAGTGTTTTGGAATCAGCGTTGAATTTTGATCAAGGAAAAGTCCTACTAAACTGAAAAACTACATTTTGAAAGACCATTGATTTTTGGCATTTAATTCGAAGGGTGTAGTCATATCGATTTTTGTAACTCATCTCACAAACGAGCTAGCGACATTTGGTTGAGTGTTTTGGAATCAGCGTTGAATTTTGATCAAGAAAAAGTCCTACTTAACTGAAAAACTACACTTTGAAGGACCATTGATTTTTGGCATTTAATTCGAAGAGTGTAATCATATCGATTTTTGTAACTCAGCTCACAAACGAGCCAGCGACATTTGGTTGAGTGTTTTGGAATCAGCGTTGAATTTTGATCAAGGAAAAGTCCTACTAAACTGAAAAACTACATTTTGAAGGACCATTGATTTTTGGCATTTAATTCGAAGAGTGTAATCATATCGATTTTTGTAACTCAGCTCACAGACGAGCTAGCGACATTTGGTTAAGTGTTTTGGAATCAGCGTTGAATTTTGATCAAGGAAAAGTCCTACTTAACTGAAAAACTACATTTTGAAGGACCATTGATTTTTGGAATTTAATTCGAAGAGTGTAGTCATATCGATTTTTGTAACTCAGCTCACAGACGAGCTAGCGACATTTGGTTAAGTGTTTTGGAATCAGCGTTGAATTTTGATCAAGGAAAAGTCCTACTAAACTGAAAAACTACATTTTGAAAGACCATTGATTTTTGGCATTTAATTCGAAGGGTGTAGTCATATCGATTTTTGTAACTCATCTCACAAACGAGCTAGCGACATTTGGTTGAGTGTTTTGGAATCAGCGTTGAATTTTGATCAAGGAAAAGTCCTACTTAACTGAAAAACTACATTTTGAAGGACCATTGATTTTTGGCATTTAATTCGAAGAGTGAAGTCATATCGATTTTTGTAACTCAGCTCACAGACGAGCTAGCGACATTTGGTTGAGTGTTTTGGAATGAGCTTTGAATTTTGATCAAGAAAAAGTCCTACTTAACTGAAAAACTACATTTTGAAGGACCATTGATTTTTGGAATTTAATTCGAAGAGTGTAGTCATATCGATTTTTGTAACTCAGCTCACAGACGAGCTAGCGACATTTGGTTGAGTGTTTTGGAATCAGCATTGGATTTTGATCAAGAAAAAGTCCTGCAAAGCTGAAAAACTACATTTTGAAGGACCATTGATTTTTGGCATTTAATTCGAAGAGTGACGTCATATCGATTTTTGTAACTCATCTCACAAACGAGCTAGCGACATTTGGTTGAGTGTTTTGGAATCAGCGTTGAATTTTGATCAAGGAAAAGTCCTACTAAACTGAAAAACTACATTTTGAAAGACCATTGATTTTTGGCATTTAATTCGAAGGGTGTAGTCATATCGATTTTTGTAACTCATCTCACAAACGAGCCAGCGACATTTGGTTGAGTGTTTTGGAATCAGCGTTGAATTATGATCAAGAAAAAGTCCTACCTAACTGAAAAACTACACTTTGAAGGACCATTGATTTTTGGCATTTAATTCGAAGATTGTAATCATATCGATTTTTGTAACTCAGCTCACAGACGAGCTAGCGACATTTGGTTAAGTGTTTTGGAATCAGCGTTGAATTTTGATCAAGGAAAAGTCCTACTAAACTGAAAAACTACATTTTGAAAGACCATTGATTTTTGGCATTTAATTCGAAGGGTGTAGTCATATCGATTTTTGTAACTCATCTCACAAACGAGCCAGCGAAATTTGGTTGAGTGTTTTGGAATCAGCGTTGAATTTTGATCAAGGAAAAGTCCTACTAAACTGAAAAACTACATTTTGAAGGACCATTGATTTTTGGCATTTAATTCGAAGAGTGTAATCATATCGATTTTTGTAACTCAGCTCACAGACGAGCTAGCGACATTTGGTTAAGTGTTTTGGAATCAGCGTTGAATTTTGATCAAGGAAAAGTCCTACTTAACTGAAAAACTACATTTTGAAGGACCATTGATTTTTGGCATTCAATTCGAAGGGTGTGGTCATATCCCACTTCACTATGTAGGGGTTAGGATTGGGTTTTCCTTGGCTTGAGCATAACTGCAACGTAGTTTATCAGGTCGACCTCCCAAATCAAGCCATTTTGGCGAATCCTAAGACCATTTCACTAGCTTCGTAATGGAGGAGGTGATAAAAAAGATCGGCTATAGACTTTTGGTTACTTCGAAGAGTATTAACACGAACAGAAGGGTTTGAATACATGCAAAAGAGCGATTCCACAGAATTTGGGCACATTTTTGTCATTGTGTAATAAAAATGACAAAAAATTGGTCAGCTAGTGGAACAGAACCCTTGACCACTTGTTTTGAACACAGAACCTCTGACCACTCGACCACCCCACTAGTTGTTTTTCTTTGTTAGATTCAATTGTGTTGTGCAAGAGGTCAGTGAGAGACGGACAGCGATGAGACGACTCTATCAACTGTTAGGACTATACCAGCTGTTTTGCTGGCCGAACTCTAACACCCGGATGCGAAGGGTAGCGAAGATAGAGAAATATAAGGGAGAGGGGAGAGACGGACGGCGATCAGACGACTATACCAACTATTAAGACTGTACCAACTGTTTCGCTGGCTAAACTCTAACACTCGGATGCGCAGGGTAGCGAAGATAGAGAAACATAAGGAAGAGGGGAGAGACGGACGGCGATCAGACGACTATACCAACTGTTAAGACTGTACCAACTGTTTCGCTGGCTAAACTCTAACACTCGGATGCGCAGGGCAGCGAAGATAGAGAAAGAAAAAGTAGAGGTGAGAGACGGACGGCGATCAGACGATTGTATCAACTGTTAGGACTGTACCAATTGTTTCGCTGGCTAAACTCTAACACTCGGATGCGCAGGGCAGCGAAGATACAGAAAGGTAAGGAAGAGATGAGAGACGGACGGCGATCAGACGAATGTGTCAACTGCGATCAGACGATTGTGTCAACCTAGCGACATGTGGTTGAGTGTTTTGGAATCAGCGTTTGATTTTGATCAAGGAAAAGTCCTACTAAACTGAAAAACTACATTTTGAAGGACCATTGATTTTTGGCATTTAATTCGAAGAGTGTAATCATATCGATTTTTGTAACTCAGCTCACAGACGAGCTAGCGACATTTGGTTAAGTGTTTTGGAATCAGCGTTGAATTTTGATCAAGGAAAAGTCCTACTTAACTGAAAAACTACATTTTGAAGGACCATTGATTTTTGGCATTTAATTCGAAGAGTGACGTCATATCGATTTTTGTAACTCAGCTCACAGACGAGCTAGCGACATTTGGTTGAGTGTTTTGGAATCAGCATTGGATTTTGATCAAGAAAAAGTCCTGCAAAGCTGAAAAACTACATTTTGAAGGACCATTGATTTTTCGGCATTTACATAATTCGAAGGGTGTAGTCATATCGATTTTTGTAACTCAGCTCACAGACGAGCTAGCGACATTTGGTTGAGTGTTTTGGAATGAGCGTTGAATTTTGATCAAGAAAAAGTCCTACTTAACTGGAAAACTACACTTTGAAGGACCATTGATTTTTGGCATTTAATTCAAAGAGTTTAGTCATATCGATTTCTGTAACTCAGCTCACAGACGAGCTAGCGACATTTGGTTGAGTGTTTTGGAATCAGCCTTGAATTTTGATCACGGAAAAGTCCTACTTAACTGAAAAACTACATTTTGAAGGACCATTAATTTTTCGGCATTTACATAATTCGAAGGGTGTAGTCATATCGATTTTTCGTAACTCAGCTCACAAACGAGCTAGCGACATTTGGTTAAGTGTTTTGGAATCAGCGTTGAATTTTGATCAAGGAAAAGTCCTACTTAACTGAAAAACTACATTTTGAAGGACCATTGATTTTTGGCATTCAATTCGAAGGGTGTGGTCATATCCCACTTCACTATGTAGGGGTTAGGATTGGGTTTTCCTTGGCTTGAGCATAACTGCAACGTAGTTTATCAGGTCGACCTCCCAAATCAAGCCATTTTGGCGAATCCTAAGACCATTTCACTAGCTTCGTAATGGAGGAGGTGATAAAAAAGATCGGCTATAGACTTTTGGTTACTTCGAAGAGTATTAACACGAACAGAAGGGTTTGAATACATGCAAAAGAGCGATTCCACAGAATTTGGGCACATTTTTGTCATTGTGTAATAAAAATGACAAAAAATTGGTCAGCTAGTGGAACAGAACCCTTGACCACTTGTTTTGAACACAGAACCTCTGACCACTCGACCACCCCACTAGTTGTTTTTCTTTGTTAGATTCAATTGTGTTGTGCAAGAGGTCAGTGAGAGACGGACAGCGATGAGACGACTCTATCAACTGTTAGGACTATACCAGCTGTTTTGCTGGCCGAACTCTAACACCCGGATGCGAAGGGTAGCGAAGATAGAGAAATATAAGGGAGAGGGGAGAGACGGACGGCGATCAGACGACTATACCAACTATTAAGACTGTACCAACTGTTTCGCTGGCTAAACTCTAACACTCGGATGCGCAGGGTAGCGAAGATAGAGAAACATAAGGAAGAGGGGAGAGACGGACGGCGATCAGACGACTATACCAATAATAATAATGTTTTATTCCGTAAGGCGGAAAAATAGAGAATGGTAAATATAATGAAATAATTAAAAAAAAAAATCAGTAGCAATGTAGGCTCTATCTGGTTGATAGAGGGAAGAGATGACTGAGAATAATGTGGTAAGAGAAAGAAGATGGGAAAATATCAAAGGACATTGGTTTACAAGGTATGAGAGTAGAGGAGAGGACAGACTGCCTTTTATTCTTTTCTGCTCCTTGAAAGATGAATTTCTACACCAAGGCACTGAGGCCGGGCATACCTCAGTCCCGAGAGTAGCTGAATGAGAAAGAAGGAGAGAAAAAAAAGGACGAGATAGGGTAAGAGAAAAAAATAAAGAGAAGAAAAAAAAACATCACTGAGGTGCTGGATGGTGCAAAGAGTTACAATGAGGTGAGGGGCGGTGCAGGAACGGAGAAGTGGGAGAGAGAAAAAAAACAAAAAAAAAATACACTTCAATGAGGTGGGGGATGGTGCATCCTGGTGAAGGATCATTAGAACTTGGCATCACGCAAGACCAGCTTAAACATGTTTAGAGGTTTATTCTTGAATAGTCGATTGTAGTCCTTGATCACTCTTGGCACGAATGACTGAGCTCTGATATTCTTCTTTGGCGCACGACATGTCAGTTTGAACGATCCTCCTCTGGTTACTGAGGGGATAACCTTAAATAGATCGATCGGCTGGATATCTACCTTTTTGAGCAAGATTTTCCTTAACAGTTTTAAGTCAGAGCAGTGACGACGACGTTGGAGAGTATCTAGTTTCAGAGTTTTGCAGCGATGATGATACGGGAAGCGTTCGTTAAAATTGCGCGGTCCATGCAGCCGAAAATAGATTCTACGCGTGAAGTCACGTTGGACTGATTCGATTGCATCAGCATCAACTTTACGACGAGGGGACGACACGGTTGTAGCGTACTCCAACAACGGTCGGACGTAAGTGGTGTATAAGTTAAGAAGGATGCGGGGGCGGTTAGTGGAAAAAGCGCGGAAAATGGTGAAGGACGTATATTTAGCTTTTTGGATGTACTTCTGCCAATGTTGGGAAAAGTCGAGAGAGGGACTTATATAAAAACCTAAGTCTTTGACTATTTCTACTCTTGGAATGTCGGTAAGGGCAATGGAGTAAGACGTGCTTATTTTCCTGTTGCCAAGTGTGATGAATTTGGTTTTGGAAAAGGAAAGAGGGAGACGATGATCTTCAGACCACTTGTGAATTGAGGCAATGGTATCTTGAAGGTGGGAGCTGTCGGCGATAGAGTTAATAGGATGAAATATTTTTACATCGTCGGCGAAGACGAGACAAGACACCATGTTAGTAGCGGCGCAAGTAGCAAGGTCAGCCGAGAAGATAGCGAATAAAGTTGGGGATAATACGCCACCTTGGGGAACACCGCTTAGCGCTTTTTTCAGGGAAGAGAAGGCTGTTCCGTGGCGAACTACGAAAGTGCGTGATGATAGGAAATCAGAGATCCAATTGACAATTTGGACATTGAGACCAATTGCGCTCAACTTGGAGAGAAGGATGGAATGATTCACCTTGTCAAAGGCTTTTTCGAAGTCAAAATAAATTACGTCAACCTGGCTACCTGCATCAATTGCGGAGGTCCACTCGTTGATTGCCAACACCATTTGGGACTCTGTGGAACGGTTGCGGCGGAACCCGTGTTGGATGTTCGGGATAATATTGTAAAGATTAAGGTGAGAGTTTATGTGGCGAAGGAGAAGTCTCTCAAAGATCCTTGCAAAGACAGAGGTAAGACTGATGGGTCTGAAATCTTTAGGAGACGACGGAGTTGATGATTTGGGGAAGGCAAGCACAATAGAATGCTTCCATCTGCAGGGAACAGTTCCATGCATGATAGAAAGATTATATATGTGGGTCAAAGGAGAAGCGATGAGATTAGAGAAGAGTTTGCAGAATTTGAATTCGACACGGTCTGAGGTGAGGGACCTTGAGGGTTTCGTCGTGGAGAGAGATTTAGCAACCTCTTCAACTAGAAACCAAGGTATGCTGGACTGGGAAAGAGCAGTGGGGTGCTGGGAGAATGACGAAGAGGAGGAGGAAGTTTGGGAATCGGTTGAGAACTGTGTGGAGAAATATTCAGCAAGGGCCTCAGCTTTTTCCTGATCAGAAAGGAGCAGGTTACCCAGGCCATCTCTGAATGGTATGGATTTGGGGTGTCCTCTGATACGGTTAGCGACGAATTTATAGAATAGTTTTTTAGGGCGATGGATGATTTGAGATTCAATGTATCGGTTATAGGTTTCGAGTTGTTTTTTGAATACTCTAGAGTATTCCCGGAATTTGGAAAGATTAATGGGAAGCTTCGAATCAGCATAACGCGACCAGAGATAAGACCGGTGATCGTACATGCGTTGGAGATGCGTAGGGAGGATTCCATGTGAGGTCCGTACTTTGACAATAGGGACAAATTCGTCGAAGAGATCGGAAAGGATAGAAATGAATATCTCATAGCACTTGTTCGCATCAATTGAGTTGGCGAAAAGAGTAGTCCAGTTGATAGAGGCCAGAATGGCTTCGGGCACTTGAGTGTCCAGGTTACGATATGACCTGACAAGTATTTCTTCGTCGTTGATAATGAGATTGGATAGGTCAAGAATAATCGAGTTATGATCGGAAAGTCCAATAGGTTTTTGGATAGAGTTGATGGAGATGGAAGGATTACTGACAAGAACAATATCCAAGATGTTGTCAGCCCTAGTGGGGGCGTTGACAATTTGGGTCAATTGATGTGTTGTAGTAAAGGTGATGAACTCCTTGTCTATCTTTTTAGGAGAGGAGAGTGTACGCCAGCAAATAGAAGGAAAATTAAAATCTCCGAGGCAATAGCATGGGAAATTGCAAGAGAGGAGGTCACTCAGGGAATTGATGAGAAGAGCGGTGTTCGGGTCACTACATGATGGGGGCCGATAAGCTAAAATGAATCGCGATGACGATCCATCTTCATGGTGGACGTCGATCGCAAGAAGCTCAAAGGATCCAGGATGAGACAGCGATAAGGTAATGTGAGCCTTAATTGAGTCATTGACGATAATGGCTACACCACCGCCTCGTTTTTTGATGCGGTCTTGACGGAAACAGGAATAGCCAGAAACCTCATTGATGAGATTGGAGCTGGTGAAAGAATCCTTCAGCCAGGTTTCGACAATAAAAATCATTGCGTATTTGTTGGAACTGATTTCGTTTATGAGGGCAAGTCTGTTGGATACTAATGATCGGGCGTTGTAGAACAGTGCTTGTATCTTATGTTCAGGGTTGGAAGACGAGGGCTGAGTAGATAGAGGAGATGACGTTACGCGTGGTTGAAGATACGGAGGAAAAGGAGGCGTGAGGAGATAGGGAAGAGTTTCATCACTGGGGTTGGAGAGCCTTACGGAACTTAGAGGTTTTTTGAACGCAGGGCGTCTTGGTGGGTAGAGGAAAGAGCTGGAGAAGGAGTTGGTGTAGGCTGGTGGGGAGCAGAAGACTGATTTTTGTACTTATTGTACCTATTTTTCTCAAAGCGAATTTTGCGTTCTGAGGCTAGGCGGTCACGGACTTCTTTCGGTAGCGATTTTCTTACATAAATTTTGGAAAAGCAGGAGTTTGAAAGTGCTCCCTTGACTCTGGAGCAATCGTACAGAGAAGAAGCACCTCTAGAGTTGGAAAATATCACCTTTAGTAGTGGCGGTTTTGCTCTTCCCCTTTGGTTGCCCATCCTGAAGGTGGAGACCGGTATAGCATCGATACTGAGTAGGCGACAGAGATCAAGAATACTGTTGTAGTCATCAACGGGGCTGAAAGATTCAGATTTCTTGAGAAACGGAAAATTTTCAATGACGAGAGATCGAGGTCTCTCAACGGTCTCGGCTATTTCCTTACATAACGAGGAGTTTCTAGGAAGATTAACCAAATGTTCTTGAACAAGGTTTGCCACCTTGACTTCAGTTTCTTTTTCGTTCGCCTTGGCCTGCTTAAAAGATTTAGCATCGATCTCGCTTCTCAGTTTCACTATTTCAGATCTCATCGATTTGTTGTCCCTAATAAGACAAGAAACCAAGTTATGGATACTGTTTAGTGCACTGAGGAGCGATTGATCCTGGCATACCTTGAGATTGTCCAGCTGTTGAGTGTAATCGGCAAGAGCAGCAGAAATGTCGAGCGGGTGAACGAGCTCCGATGGTGGAACGACGGACATGCGTTTTGCAGCGGACATGATTGGCGAGGAAGGGGGACGTTTTGAAGTTGTAGTTGTGCTCTTCAGCTTTTCGGCGTAGGTGGCAGACGGGGGAGTGGTGAAATAGGGAGAGGATGACATTAGGTCACGTTCCTCCATGGTCAAAGATAGACGAATGGTCAAAGATAGACGAATGGTCAAAGATAGACGAATGGTCAAAGATAGACGAATGGTCAAAGATAGACGAATGGTCAAAGATAGACGAATGGTCAAAGATAGACGAATGGTCAAAGATAGACGAATGGTCAAAGATAGACGAAACTGTTAAGACTGTACCAACTGTTTCGCTGGCTAAACTCTAACACTCGGATGCGCAGGGCAGCGAAGATAGAGAAAGAAAAAGTAGAGGTGAGAGACGGACGGCGATCAGACGATTGTATCAACTGTTAGGACTGTACCAATTGTTTCGCTGGCTAAACTCTAACACTCGGATGCGCAGGGCAGCGAAGATACAGAAAGGTAAGGAAGAGATGAGAGACGGACGGCGATCAGACGAATGTGTCAACTGCGATCAGACGATTGTGTCAACCTAGCGACATGTGGTTGAGTGTTTTGGAATCAGCGTTTGATTTTGATCAAGGAAAAGTCCTACTAAACTGAAAAACTACATTTTGAAGGACCATTGATTTTTGGCATTTAATTCGAAGAGTGTAATCATATCGATTTTTGTAACTCAGCTCACAGACGAGCTAGCGACATTTGGTTAAGTGTTTTGGAATCAGCGTTGAATTTTGATCAAGGAAAAGTCCTACTTAACTGAAAAACTACATTTTGAAGGACCATTGATTTTTGGCATTTAATTCGAAGAGTGACGTCATATCGATTTTTGTAACTCAGCTCACAGACGAGCTAGCGACATTTGGTTGAGTGTTTTGGAATCAGCATTGGATTTTGATCAAGAAAAAGTCCTGCAAAGCTGAAAAACTACATTTTGAAGGACCATTGATTTTTCGGCATTTACATAATTCGAAGGGTGTAGTCATATCGATTTTTGTAACTCAGCTCACAGACGAGCTAGCGACATTTGGTTGAGTGTTTTGGAATGAGCGTTGAATTTTGATCAAGAAAAAGTCCTACTTAACTGGAAAACTACACTTTGAAGGACCATTGATTTTTGGCATTTAATTCAAAGAGTTTAGTCATATCGATTTCTGTAACTCAGCTCACAGACGAGCTAGCGACATTTGGTTGAGTGTTTTGGAATCAGCCTTGAATTTTGATCAAGGAAAAGTCCTACTTAACTGAAAAACTACATTTTGAAGGACCATTAATTTTTCGGCATTTACATAATTCGAAGGGTGTAGTCATATCGATTTTTCGTAACTCAGCTCACAAACGAGCTAGCGACATTTGGTTGAGTGTTTTGGAATCAGCGTTGAATTTTGATCAAGGAAAAGTCCTACTAAACTGAAAAACTACATTTTGAAGGACCATTGATTTTTGGAATTTAATTCGAAGAGTGTAGTCATATCGATTTTTGTAACTCAGCTCACAGACGAGCTAGCGACATTTGGTTGAGTGGTTTGGAATCAGCATTGGATTTCGATCAAGGAAAAGTCCTACTAAACTGAAAAACTACATTTTGAAAGACCATTGATTTTTGGCATTTAATTCGAAGGGTGTAGTCATATCGATTTTTGTAACTCATCTCACAAACGAGCTAGCGACATTTGGTTGAGTGTTTTGGAATCAGCGTTGAATTTTGATCAAGAAAAAGTCCTACTTAACTGAAAAACTACACTTTGAAGGACCATTGATTTTTGGCATTTAATTCGAAGAGTGTAATCATATCGATTTTTGTAACTCAGCTCACAGACGAGCTAGCGACATTTGGTTAAGTGTTTTGGAATCAGCGTTGAATTTTGATCAAGGAAAAGTCCTACTAAACTGAAAAACTACATTTTGAAGGACCATTAATTTTTCGGCATTTACATAATTCGAAGGGTGTAGTCATATCGATTTTTCGTAACTCAGCTCACAGGTGAGCTAGCGACATTTGGTTGAGTGTTTTGGAATCAGCGTTGAATTTTGATCAAGGAAAAGACCTACTAAACTGAAAAACTACATTTTGAAAGACCATTGATTTTTGGCATTTAATTCGAAGGGTGTAGTCATATCGATTTTTGTAACTCATCTCACAAACGAGCTAACGACATTTGGTTGAGTGTTTTGGAATCAGCGTTGAATTTTGATCAAGAAAAAGTCCTACAAAACTGAAAAACTACATTTTGTAGGACCATTGATTTTTGGAATTTAATTCGAAGAGTGTAGTCATATCGATTTTTGTAACTCAGCTCACAGACGAGCTAGCGACATTTGGTTGAGTGTTTTGGAATGAGCGTTGAATTTTGATCAAGAAAAAGTCCTACTTAACTGAAAAACTACATTTTGAAGGACCATTGATTTTTGGAATTTAATTCGAAGAGTGTAGTCATATCGATTTTTGTAACTCAGCTCACAGACGAGCTAGCGACATTTGGTTGAGTGTTTTGGAATCAGCATTGGATTTTGATCAAGAAAAAGTCCTGCAAAGCTGAAAAACTACATTTTGAAGGACCATTGATTTTTCGGCATTTACATAATTCGAAGGGTGTAGTCATATCGATTTTTCGTAACTCAGCTCACAGACGAGCTAGCGACATTTGGTTGAGTGTTTTGAAATCAGCGTTGAATTTTGATCAAGAAAAAGTCCTACTAAACTGAAAAACTACATTTTGAAGGACCATTGATTTTTGGCATTTAATTCAAAGAGTTTAGTCATATCGATTTCTGTAACTCAGCTCACAGACGAGCTAGCGACATTTGGTTGAGTGTTTTGGAATCAGCGTTGAATTTTGATCAAGGAAAAGTCCTGCAAAACTGAAAAACTACATTTTGAAGGACCATTGATTTTTGGCATTTAATTCGAAGGGTGTAGTCATATCGATTTTTGTAACTCATCTCACAAACGAGCTAGCGACATTTGGTTAAGTGTTTTGGAATCAGCGTTGAATTTTGATCAAGGAAAAGTCCTTCAAAACTGAAAAACTACATTTTGAAGGACCATTGATTTGTAGCATCCCTGCTAAGAGCGAGCGAGAGCGGGCACAAGGTCACGCCCTCGCGAGCTCAGCCGAAAAGGCAGTTCCGATTTCAACACCAATCTCGGACTCCGTGTGTGTATTAGTTGCTAATAAATCCTTCATGTTAATATACTTCGTCGTATGTTACATGGAGGTTCTACCATCTGCAACCTCGTCGCACTCTGCTAAGGACCCAACACCGCAATCCCCCATCACCCAATCCCCGACCCCACAAATCCGAATACCCTATAAATTGGCCAGCGGACCGGAGAGGACATAAACTCCGAAATTGACGATCTGGACACTGGTTGGCGCTAGGTATTTTTTTTCCTTTTTTTATAGTAGGTCAAAAGCAATAGGAGGCATGGACAACTTCCTCCAACCAGCGCGTCAATTTTTTTTTTGCAAGTACAAACCCAATTCAAAAAAAAAGGGTTTCGTGCACCCAACATCACAGCAGAAATTAGGCCGTGCTCATTAACTTTTCACTAACACAAATTCGGTACAAATTGCACCAGCTGAAAAGCTTTCTTTTGCGCTCCATTTTTTTCATCGAAACACCTGGCCAGGTACACGGATGATCCCCGTGAAGATGACAAGAAAAGAGATAATGAATGAAAGTAATAATTCGTCGCGAGTCACAGGGATTAACTTCTACCCCCAATTTTGCTCCTGGGACTGTCCACCAAAAATATAGACATAAAAGTCGGCTAGCCCCAAGCCGCACCTTTCTCCCGTCTAGAAAATTACAGAAGAGCGCCGCGACATGACTACAACGACCCCGCGATGACAAGCGGA
Organism: Caenorhabditis parvicauda; assembly: GCA_963978915.1. NCBI lineage: Eukaryota > Metazoa > Nematoda > Chromadorea > Rhabditida > Rhabditidae > Caenorhabditis > Caenorhabditis parvicauda. Next base: position 29,685 of record CAXBUI010000399.1, on the reverse strand, counting down.
AGAATGAGCACTGGGACCAGAACCCGACGCAGAGAAACGAAATAACATGCCGAAACAACCCGCAACCGCGGAAGAACATACGATGATCAGGCAAACAAAACACTAAACCAGTAGTAAACAATAACGTTCAAATCCAAAAATCCATTTTCTCCATCAATCTCAATCTCCAACTCTCTTTTCCTTTTACACTCCAAATTCAAATAATTTTCATCCTCAAACTCAAAATTTCTTCCAATATCCATCCCACATTCACATTCCTCCAATCTTAAATTCACACTCTTCCAGAATTCAAACCAATTTTTTTTCTCCCTACTACTGGCTTAGTGCATACAAAAGACCAACTCACACACGTTAAAAATTCCATCTTCCATCTTTCTAGATTTCATCTTTTCTTTTTAAAATTTTCAAAATTTCATCTTTCAAACAGGAGTTGACCTTGAACGTTATTGGGATCCAGAGTTGAGAGCTAGCCAGATGTGTTAAGCAGGTCGAATAATGAAGTTTTCATGTAGAAAATTTTTGCGCGTTTTTTGTTTCAAGCGAGATATTTTAATTTTAAAAATCACTTTTTAAAACCGTACACGTTAACGCCACAGGGCCTTTTTGACCACACGCACTACACAAATGGATCCAACCGTGAAATCAATCGGCGGTGTGGTGAAGTGGTTGTGATCTTGTATTCAAACCGAGAGGTCAGGGGTTCAATTCCACTCGCTGACGACTTTTTTTCAATTTTTTTGAATGATGACAAAACTGTGCCCTAACTATGTAAAATTACTTTTTTCAGTTATTTCCTACCGTATTATGCATGAATATCATACTCAAAGTACACAAAAAGTCTATAGTTTACCTCATCTATTACCCCCTCCATGAAGCTGGTCATGTGATCATTCGAATATTGACGTTCATCGATTACAAAGTTTTAACATTCCAAATGCATGTTTTGACTGAAAAAAGGATACGGAACCGTTTATATCGGTTAGTTGCAGTTGTCCTTTGGAAGTTTTTCATATCATGAGCAAGACATATCGCCTATGGGCTGAATGAGAGTCTATAACCGCGAACTTGAAGTACATGGTACCGTTGAGTCAGTCTCATGACCGTTAAGGTGACACCAAATCAGTTCATCAAGTTATTGGCTTTATGAATTTGCAAAATGGTGGTTATTTAAATCATGTGGAGACTGTGATCTCTCATGCATTCAAACTTTGAAAACATGAATGCAACGATGCTGCACAGAGACATCCAATGAACAACGTGGGTGACCTGCATGACTCCTCAGCACCTATTGATGGGTTGATGACACCTTAACGGTCATGAGACTGACTCAAGAATACCATGTGCTTCAAGTTTGCGGTTATAGACTCTCATTCAGCCCATCGGCGATATGTCTCCTGCTCATGATATGAGAAACTTCCAAAGGACAACTGCAACTAACCGATATAAACGGTTCCGTATCCTTTTTTCAGTCAAAACATGCATTTGGAATGTTAAAACTTTGTAATCGATGAACGTCAATATTCGAATGATCACATGACCAGCTTCATGGAGGGGGTAATAGATGAGGTAAACTATAGACTTTTTGTGTACTTTGAGTATGATATTCATGCATAATACGGTAGGAAATAACTGAAAAAAGTAATTTTACATAGTTAGGGCACAGTTTTGTCATCATTCAAAAAAATTGAAAAAAAGTCGTCAGCGAGTGGAATTGAACCCCTGACCTCTCGGTTTGAATACAAGATCACAACCACTTCACCACACCGCCGATTGATTTCACGGTTGGATCCATTTGTGTAGTGCGTGTGGTCAAAAAGCCCCTGTGGCGTTAACGTGTACGGTTTTAAAAAGTGATTTTTAAAATTAAAATATCTCGCTTGAAACAAAAAACGCGCAAAAATTTTCTACATGAAAACTTCATTATTCGACCTGCTTAACACATCTGGCTAGGTCTCAACTCTGGATCCCAATAACGTTCAAGGTCAACTCCTGTTAAGACCAAATCCTAATGAACACAACGCGATAATACCGACCACACACGCTAACAACCAACACCGTAGCTAACCCCATGAGAGAAAAAGAGTACGCGACATCTTACAACCCGGTGACAAATTGCACGCGTGACATGAGCTTACACCCCTGCTAATCCCAGGAGCCAGAAAACAATAAATCACCCCTCCACGCACGCTTGGAAAAATCACGCGCACACCGGGAAGATAAAAGGGCAAGCGAGATTTTACAACACAGTGACAAAGTGTACGCAATAAAACATCCTAATCCCACGAGCCAGCTGGCAGAAAACCATATCAATCACCATAACCCTGTCACGCATGCCTAACTCCGCCCACAAAATCACAGAATCTCCAACCCCTAACCATCATCACAAAGACCCGAGAGCCACAACTCGCGTACGAGTCTTCTTTCTTCTTCTTTTCTCCCCCACCATCTCCTCATCCTCTATTCGCCATACTTCTCTCTTACCTAAACATCAGCTCATCTCTCTACCACTCACGTAACAAATATTCAGAATGCCTTCGAAACTCGAAACACTCCGCGCACTCGCAGGAGACGTCCTCCGCTCGGCGGAGGAGGCCCGGTCGCTAACCAGCCAGGCCGACGAAACGGTGGATGCCCAGCATCCACATAAAGAAGACGCCCGAATAACCCGTCATAGGAAGACTTGGACGAGGTTCGATTCCCTCTGCAGGATGTTTCGGAAATCCGGCGACATCCTGCAGGTGGAGTCACAGACCGAACGGACGCTACGCGAAGTAGAGAACGACCCCATGTCCTGGGAGAACGCAGAAGTTGAACTCAGCAACGACTTACAGTCGGACTGCTCCGCCGACAACCTCAAGCGGATCATCACAAAGGCGAAGGGAGAGCTCCACGCAGCAATCGCGAAGATGGAGCAGCACTTAACGCACCTCTTCGAGGTGACCGATGAGAGTCTACGGACAGACGACATCGAAGACCTCAGAACCGCCATCCGGAAGATACAGAACGACGACATCAAAGACATCAGGGCAAAGATCGATACACTAAACGACAACAACCACGAACGCAACGACAAGAGGGAAGAACCAACAGCGCAGAAACCAAGAGCGGACGACGAGAAGCTCGCAGTACTACCGGACGACGACGATGGCCACAGCGACTATGAAAACTTGGATACGGCAGACGATAGCGACTCAACAAAAACCACGAGTCCTGCCAGTACACGACCAAAACCAAGAGAGAGAACACCGGAGCACATCAACAAAGCAAGATCACCACCACGGCACAAGACGGCCCCTGCCCGACGACCGTCAACAAGGATCGTATACCGACCAAGGGAACTTCATGCCGTATCGCTCTGCATGTACTGGGAAGAGAACCACTTCTCGGACGGATGCACCGTTATAACCTACGTCCGAAAACGCAAAGAGATCGCCGACAGGAAAAGACGATGCAGATCATGCCTGGGGAGAAACTGTCCACCAGGATGCAGGAAACAGAAGTGCTCATACTGTAAAAGATACCGACACGAGACAGCCTTCCATCATCCGTCACTCTGCGACTTACCACAACCGCGTCCACATTCATGAACGATTCCCTCATTGCAATACATTTATCCCACTTGCAATCCAATTTCCGATCAATCCATGCTCCAAACATAACTACCTCACCATCCATCCAATGCTTTCAATCCTACTCCGTTTTTTTGTATGTTGAACTCAATAAACAATGAAAAAAAATTAAGGTAATACGATTCGGATGGCCACACCAACCATCCCAGACTCGACAACGATGGATCAACCAGTCTTGGACGCGATCGACTCTCTGTCGCTAGGAATTCAACGGATGACAACATCAAACCTGCCGTGGCCTATGTTCGATCCAGAGAAGGAAAGCTTCCCGCAATTCATACGTGGGTTGAACGTCTACGCTAACGCGCGCGGTATCGATCAAGACGAGTTAGCACGAATGCTCCCCTTATTAATGACAGGAGAAGCACGACGCCTAATGACTAACATACGCGACCACAACCTAGCTTATGGCGAAGCGCTTAACCAGTTTCAAAGACAATTTTACGACGCGGGAAAGATCGCTCAAGCACGCGCAAAAATGATGGAATTGAAACAAGGGAAACGCTCCATAGACGCATACCAGCAGGCCGTTACCACCTTAGCCATGCAAATGCACCCAACCGATGTCACGGCTCGCGAAGCTTCAGCACTCATGTTCTTTATCAACGGGCTTCGCCCCGATCTCAAGCGTAAGCTCACCCGTAGGCCCCCAGCCACCTTCGAGCAAGCTGTTCACGCTGCGACTATCGAAGAAAGCCTCACGGCAAGCGAAACCTCGGACGGCGTGAACGCCCTCCCAGAAGGAGTACATGTTGTTTTCTCCAACCCCCGCTTCACCCAACATAACCCGCCTAACTCCAACTTCCATAATCAAGCCCCACGCAACAATTACAACAATCGCAACCCACGCTACGAAAATAACCGCACATCCAACTACACTAACCCCCGCTTCAACACTAACCGCTATAGAGGAAACTATCGTAATAACCGCTCATACACTAACTCAAACCACCGCGCCTACAACAATGCTTCCAACTACAACCAAAACCGTTACCCCGACTATAGGGAAGAACGATCCCAATCCTATACACACCACCCCCCAAATCGCAATTCTCGCGAAAGAAACGGCAGTGATAGACCAAGAGTGGGAACACGCTCCAACCTCCCCCTGGTATCACCTCTAATTGCCGCACTCACCATGATCGCGATCATAATCCCCGCTGCTTCGGCAGAGTTTAACCTCTGCGAAGAGAGAGGAGGGTCGTTGATAACCCTCCCGGCAGCGGAAGATTGCGTCACACCACCCCTCACCAAAGTAGTTTCCACCAACATTTCGCTATACATGCATAACGTATCCTCGATGGTTGTACCCGCGGCACGATGCGCATGGGAAACCTATTCCCGGTGCACCGACAGCATAATGTGGATCGTCAAGCGGTCCCAAAACCTCAAAAGCATAACCGCCGCCACCCTCTCGGAATGCATGGAAGCATACCGAATGCTTACGATCCACAACGAAAACCTACACAAAGTAGGCTACGCCTCCTGGACTCTAGACCCAGAGCCAGAAGACTACCCTCCGAGTTCGATATACGGACAATCGTGCAAAGACGTGAAACGCTTCAGCATGAAAAAAGGAGTTATCTCCAAGACCCAGGAGAAACTAGCATCCAATCTATTCACAACCCCTTCGAACTGCACTCTCAATGCAGGCCACTGCAGTAACCAAGCTATGGTAGCAGTATGGCAACCCCCATTGGTAGGCACTAACAAATGCTCCACCCTCATACACGTCGGCACATACCACGCCGGCAATTAGTAAAAGGCACCACTGACGCCCGGCACCATGACACCACGCCTGGTGTCAGTGGTGCCGGGTGCCGCGTTTTATAGTATCTCAATTTAGTAAATGGCACCACAGTGGGGCGTCAGTCAAAATACTCTGACACCACAGTCGAACTCACTGTGGTGTCAGTTTCATAAATCTGGCACCACAGTCGAACTCAGTGAGGTGTCAGTTCGAAGAACCTGACACCACAGTCAGATGAGTGGTGTCTGGGGCGTCAGGGGCGTCAGCGGCGTCTTTGGTCCGCCGTACTACTTTACGCAGTTAAACTTGGTCGTTGCCTGAGTATCAAACTTTTCAACATACGGTACTCGACCTTCATTCTCTTATTCATTTTTTAATCATTTTTTGCCTTTCAAATTTCTGAATTTCACCTTTCAGATTTTTGAAACTGCTTCTTCGTTGGTACACTGCTGGTGATCAATCTGAACTTTGATTCAATTCTAACTTATTCAAGCAAAAAAGTGAGTTTAATTTTCCTTTAATTGTTCAATTATCTATTCCAGGTCTCTCCGTCTCTATGAATGTTGGACGATGGTTCTGGTTGAGACGTCTGGAGCTTCCTTCTTGATTTATTGAAGCCTAATCCAATTTAAATTGCACTCTGAATAAATATCCTGCCCATGTGTTTTCTTCTCACAGAGTATATAAGAGCATTACAGACTAAAGTTCTAAATGCATAACTAAGTTTTTTTTTGTCATTGTTATCACCGTTTAACTGAAATTCATTCACTCCAGGACGTTTTCATCTTGTTCTTTCTGAAGAAACACGGTTTTTTTCTCAAGATCCTGAAGCTGAAGCTGAAGTCTGATTCACGGAATCTCGATCAAGAAATGAACTGGAGGAGCTTCACAGAAGTGATAAAGAGTCCATCGAACTCACTAGAAACAAAGCAAAACGGAAGGAACTGGTCAGATCAATTTGTTGTCCCATTGTTACTTTCTGTGACAGAAACCTGGAAGTTTTCTATTCAGTACTATGATTCTCATGAAAAATGATGAAAATTATATTCGAAACTATCGATATCAAGCCTCACAAATCCGGTGTCTGGGAGTTGATAACTACAGCAAAGCTCTCATATGCAGGTCACATTGCACATCACCCATCACAACGTCGGTTAGAAAAGTTCACATGAACGACACCTTCGAGACGATAAAGAAAATAAGGTAGACCGCTTCTACAATGGAACGACGCCGATATCAGATAAAAACCAAAATCTCTCATGGTGGATCCAAAACTGGGAAAATGACGTGTTGATGTTGCTCTTACTGCCGTGTTTTATATTTGCAATGTCTTTATATCTGGGAGAAATTTATCCATGCCGTAGTCGTGAACAATAAATCTAAAAAAGAGGAGTTTCCCAAATCCGAAACAGAAATATTGGAAACTCATTGTAAACATCACAATAACGTTTTTTCATGGTTAGAAAATGAAGGTTGAGTATCATATGTTGAAAAGTTTGATACTCAGGCAACGACCAAGTTTAACTGCGTAACGTAGTACGGCGGACCAAAGACGCCGCTGACGCCCCTGACGCCCCAGACACCACTCATCTGACTGTGGTGTCAGGTTCTTCGAACTGACACCTCACTGAGTTCGACTGTGGTGCCAGATTTATGAAACTGACACCACAGTGAGTTCGACTGTGGTGTCAGAGTATTTTGACTGACGCCCCACTGTGGTGCAATTTACTAAAATGAAACACGATAAAACACGGCACCCGGCACCACTGGCACCACAGTGTGGTGTCATGGTGCCGGGCGTCAGTGGTGCCTTTTACTAATTGCCTACCACGCCCAGGTGACAAATCACTCGGTAATCATAGCATCACTACAAAGCAGCCTTGTTCTCGCGGAAAACAAGCGAACGACCGAAACGGAACAGAAATGTTCACAACGATCGCTGTTCGCGACAACCACGGGTGCGTTCATTTCGTTCAACGATTTTCCACACATCGACAACGTAAACGAAATAACGGACCGCGACAGGACGTACGAACGAAGGACGAAGCGGAGAACAAACCCGCCCGCCACCACGCGGCAACCCGCACCGTTTTTCACGACATCGTGGATCGTGATGTATACCGAGCGTAAGAGGCTTAATCAAAGCTACGACCTCTTCGATCTGGACGAGGAGGAGGGCCTCGGAATGGAACTGTGTCTCCGACACATCTCCATGGAGGACCTGGACTCCGCCAAAGCGAATGCCGACCCGGCATTGATTATCGTGGACGCATTACAAAAAGTAACTGACGGAAAGGTGGAACAACCGAGGAGAATTCAAAACAAACCGCCACGGACGAACAACGCAGCATTAACGCACGCGAAGTTGCTGCTCAAAGCACTTCTCGATGGGTACGACGAGAGCTGCGCCGGTCTCCGGACTCGAGCTGCATCGCACCGGAACTTCCGGCAGAACGTAGCACTCTCCGCCGCCGCGGTCTACACAGACCGATATCACAGCGACCGCCTAGACCACCTCACGGCCGCCGTGGAGTTCGCCAAGTCCAAAACAGAGGAAGTAAATAGAATCCTGCAAAATCTAACACGCAACAACATAAACGCGAACCTACAGTTCACGGCGGGCCATCTCGAAAGAGAATTGACGCAGAACTACAATAACCTGTATACGAGCATCTGCCACAGCTCGAATAGGCAACTCGCAACGTGGAAAGCCATCACCCGTCTCGACCCGACAGTCGGCATACGACTGATAACAGGTCGAACGGACGTAGCGGCAACGTACGTAGGACCGGACGTCCTACACGTCTACCCCTGTCAAAAAATAATCGCCGCACACACCTTCCTCAACCATCAGACGAGGGACGGCAAATGTCACAAAGAACTCCCAATAGAACTTCCATCAGGCGAGATCCTCTTCAAGCCACCGCACTCAAACGACCTCCAGAAGACGTCGACAACAAGGGACTGTGATGCTGTACGCCCAGAAGTAAGAAAGGAAAACAGTACGTATATCGCAGGCAACCTACCAGTGAAAGTGAACGAACTAACACTGAAACGCGAGCGCTATCAACCAGCAGTCGATAGCCTATTCTTCAACTCTCCAGGACTGTTCGATAACGCATCGAAACCGCTCATACCGTACCTCGCTCAGCTCATTGCCGAGGTAAACATCGTAACGCTCGACCACCACCGACATCGCCTCATAGTAGACGACCACCCTACATGGACAGTCGACAACAACGTCGTCAAAAATGCAGCGAAAATCGGTGGCTACGTCATAAACGGGACGACTGGAGTCATCCAGGAACTCATGGACGACGCCAAGAGCATAGCGTACACCCTTGAAGCGAAACTCACCATCGGAGTAATCATACTCGCCATCTCGTTACCGTTAACGCTCGTTATCTACTGTCACTGTAGAACAGTCGGAATCGTCACCCCCAGGGTAGCCCCCGTGATTCCTACCGCGCCACTGCTCCCGTCCGCACCGCACCAACCTCCAAGAGGACGATATAACCCGCCACCTCTCATTACCGCCGTCCCATGCGGTCAGGTATGTAAGGTAGGAACGATAAGCAATCTACCGTTCATCCCCGTGGATATATCAGACCGAAGGACCATCGCACTATTTGACAGCGGCTCGTCTTTCACGTACATGAGAGAGAGCACGTTCAAACACCTCGAAGCAGGACGGGCGGACGAAACGTCGCAACAAGCCGCGACCGAGAACGGAACGCCAATGAAATTCATTGGAACAGCGAAGCTACCAATCAAAATAGGACGATACCAACTGGAACACGATGTTCTGATCTCAAAGGACGAGGACTGCCCCAGTCCATCGCTGATAGGATATGATTTCATATCACGATTATCAGAACAAGGTGCCCTAACATCGCTCAACACCAAACTAGGAGTGTTACACGTTGGACGTGACGACATTCCACTGATGCAACCAGGCGGGACCATCTCCGGACACAAAAGCCGCACAGCGACAGTCATGCACGCCGAGGACGTGTCTCTCCTACCCGGAGAAACAAAACGAGTCGTCCTTCGAACGGACGAAAACGCAACGGTACTTCTCACACCCGAACAAACGGGAGGAGGAGTACACTTCAACGAAACAGCAATATGGTTCACGATTGGCACAGAACCCGCCATAAACATAACGAACACCTCGAACAAAAGAATGGATATGAAGAAGAACGCTACGTTCTCGATGGCACCGATTGTGGCACCTACCACACACGAACCGCTCGAACAGTACATACCCCCAGAAGCGGACTGGGAACGCCGACTGCCACAACTCCCTGCAAACGGCGAGGAGTTCGCAAGCAGGATAGACCTGAAGGACGCAGCCTTGTCCCCCGCAAACCGGGAACAGCTGAAACAAATCATCGAACGAAACAAACAAGCATTCTTCAACGAAGACGGACTTCTAGGCTGCTTCAACGGCCCCATCAAACACAAAATCGAACTCCGCTCGGACATCGACTTCCCAACCGCCCGAACGGCCCGCATACCGTTAGGGAAACAAGAAGAAGTCGAGAAAAAAGTCACACAACTTCTATCCCAGGGTATCATCGAGCACAGTACCAGCAATTTCACCAGCCCAGTGGTGCTGGTGAAGAAAAAAGACTCCACATTCCGCTTTACGGTGGACTACCGAGCCCTCAACGCCACCACGAAAAAGCAGAAGTACATCATCCCGACGACAGCAGAAATAATCGACATGGCCGCCGGCAATTACATCTTCTCAAATCTGGACCTCATCCAGGGATTCTTCCAAATCGAACTGGACGAAGAGGCGCGACCACTCACCGCCTTCGCGACCCCGAAGGGGCTCTACCAGTTCCGACGCATGCCGATGGGACTCTGCGGCTCGCCACACACCTTTCAGTCAGCCGTTAACTTCATACAGCAGAAGGTGAAAGGCAAGCTATTCGTCTACCTTGACGATCTGCTCCTCGTCTCACCAAGTGAAGAACAACATCTCGAGGACATTGATGATCTACTCAAAGTCCTAAGTCAGTATGGACTAAAGGCTAAGGTCGAGAAATGCAACTTCGCACAAGCAGAAGTACACTTCCTGGGACTGGTGGTAGGACGCAACGGAGTTCGACCCGATCCGAACAAGGTCGAAGCAATCAACCAACTCCCACCTCCTACCAACACCACCTCACTGAGGAGCTTCCTCGGAGCCACCAACTACTTTCGCCGTTTCATCCAGAACTATGCAACGATAGCGGCACCACTCTACAACCTGACAAGAGACAAGACCCCATTCGACTGGACCGAGAAGGAAGCGTCAGCATTCGATACACTGAAGAATGCTCTGACCACAGCACCTATCCTGAGCGGTCCTCTCCCAGGAAGACCGTTCCGGATAGAAAGCGACGCCAGCAGCATCGCCGTCGCAGCAGTACTACTCCAGCAGAAATCAGACGAGGCGCCGTTCAACGCCATCGCATACGCGTCCCGCAAACTAAATAAAGCGGAACGCAACTACGTGGCTCTTGAAACGGAAGCACTCGCCTTGGTATTTGCCCTACAGGAGTTCCGTACATACGTCCTAGGAAGCCCAATCACAATGGTCGTCGACCACAAACCGCTCACGTCACTTTTACACCGGCGTGATCTCGTCGGACGCCTGGCAAAATTCCAGCTGATAATCAGCGAATACGATGCACAGATCGAATACCGACCGGGATGCCACAACGCGGTACCGGACCTTCTCAGCAGGTACCTAAAGGACGAACATCGCGACCCACGACCAACGAAGGAGCTCGTGAACGCCATCACGACTTCTGATATCCAAGCCGCCCAAATAGAATCCGAATGGATTAACGCAGCAACAGAAGCGCTACGCCTCCAAGAGGACGTAGGGTCGGAGAAGTTCGAGAAACTCAGACAACGGTACGAGGTAACGCAGGACGGACTGCTGACACTGGCAGAAACAAACTCCAGGACGCCGATATTCATAATACCGGATAAACACCCCATCATCGAATCAATCGTAAGGACGTATCACGAAGAACCCATCTTGGGTGCTCACCTCGGCGTCAACAAGACGACGGAGCTAATCAGAAGAAGATTCACTTGGACGAACCTCGCGGAGGACGTACGAAAGATAATCCTAGACTGCGAAAAATGTCGAAGAAGAGATATCAACACGCACGAATTCACGTCGGAACCGATGGGACGAACGGACGCGCCAACGGAGGCGGCTGAACTATGGTCCATGGACGTACTGGGACCCCTCCCAGAAACGCAGAACGGTAACAAGTACGTCCTTATAATGACGGACGTGTTCACAAAATTCAAAATAGCCGAAGAAATGAGAAGCCAAGACGCAGAAACAATCTCGGACGCGTTCATCAAGCGTCTCATAACTGTCCACGGACCTCCCGAGACCGTCATCACCGACAACGGGCCAGCGTTCATGTCTACTACATTCCAAGACACACTCAACAAATTCAACATAAAGACGCAACAATGCGCACCATACCATCATCAGGCCAACGGACAGGCCGAACGAGACATCAAAACGGTCGAGAAGATTCTCTCTACCTACGTGAACGCTACACAAACGGACTGGGACATCTACCTCCACCTGGTAGTATTCGCGCTGAACGCCGTCTCGAACGCAGGAACACGCGTCTCGCCGTTTCTTGCTACATTCGGACGAGAACCACGGTTACCGGACGATCTGCCACCAAAAAGGACGTATGCGTTCGATGCAGACACATATACCGACATGATCCACCTACAACTACGTGAACTCTGGGATTTCCTAAGAGAACGAAGACCAACTACTCAGAAAAAGTACAAGGATTTCTACGAATCTCACCATCGCACCGCGTCCCGGAAAGTTGAACCGGGAGACGTGATCCTCGTTAGAAGATCGGCACCGCCCAACAAACTCGCGCCTATTCTCATAGGACCGTACGAAGTCACGAACGTCGACACATACAATGTGTATTTCATCATGAACGGACGAAACACGAGGGCACACAAAAACGACGTTCGCGTTCTCCGAACCGGAGAAGGAACAACAAAGAACGCCAATAGAACGGTTCCCACACCAGGAACGCGCCCGCGAAAGGACGCGAGGACGACCAACGAACCCGCAGCACCGCGAAGATCAACCAGACGAACCATACCCCCAAAAAGATTCCAATATTAACCAACCAATCATTCTCTATATTACCCCTCTGTAAACCACAAATTAATAATTCTTTCTCTCACCCGAATCCACACACCCGTAACGAACGAACGGTTTCTCCCATCGGGGACTTTTTCAATGTCTGAGGCGCAACGCTACACCAAACACAAAGAACCACAACAACGAAAACGACATTGCTGACCACTACATCTCATTAGGACAGTCAGAAACAATATCTATCAAACTCTACCAACGATTGTATCACATTCAACGGAAACATCACCAGGAACCAGGACCGGACGGTATACACTGTCAGAACGACAACACAGCGTATAGGATATCGGACGAGCCAAAGACAAAGATGGAAGCCGTAAGGGAAACCTCACTCGTTCGCACCCCAATTTGCCGAATTGTTTTGTACCGATCACCTTTTAACCACACCAGACCATTACCCAACAGTTACCCAAACTTTTAGCACGTAGGGGGCACGCGCTTTTCGGTAGCGGGGGATGTAGCATCCCTGCTAAGAGCGAGCGAGAGCGGGCACAAGGTCACGCCCTCGCGAGCTCAGCCGAAAAGGCAGTTCCGATTTCAACACCAATCTCGGACTCCGTGTGTGTATTAGTTGCTAATAAATCCTTCATGTTAATATACTTCGTCGTATGTTACACCTTTGTCGGCCGTCAACATTCTGAAAGATATGGCTCTCCGATTCGACATTATCAACGTCATCTTTAAAAACTTTGTGAGTCGATTTTTTTACTTCTCAGGATATAAAAATCCCGCAAAAATTTCGAGTCGACAAAAAAATCTAACAGAATTTGTAACTTACAAATAAATTATTATTCTCACATTTTTAGGTCATGGATCAGATGTACTTCAAAATGATGACAGTACACATGATAGCGATGACCAGTGTTGTTTGGAATCCTCTACTCTACTTCTGGATGAGCAAGGTAAGAAAAAGGGCGGTCAAAAAACGTTTCAAAAGTGAAATTACATTATTAATAAAACAAGGAACCGCCCTCTTTTAATGAGGCATTTTCATTTCTAAAGTGCACACCAATCACGGTAGCAAGAGATAGAAATGAGAGTCCTCACGTCAGTATTTTTATTTTCACGTGTTCAATTTTTTTCCGCAAAAAAGCTTTGTATCACTTTGTATCATTGTTATGAGTCAAGGCTTCATGAAAGGTTGACGGCTGACCAAGTTTAAAGAAAAAATGCAGGCTGGAGTCAGCCTCTTGGCCAAAACGTTGAGTGTAGCAAGAAACAGTTATTTCTATATCAATCGAGTCAAAAATATCAATTTTAAGAGACATCGTCGAGCTCTCAAAGACGATATGACGTGGCTGACCAACGCGAGGAGAAATACCAATGTCGGGGTGCTGTCCAAGTTTGCACCTTCACCCTCGGTTTCAGTTGTGTATCGAAGGACGTTGGAACGACATCTTGGCGGGAATCATTTCAGGTAATACTATCAGCATTGAGTAGTTATTTGTGAGAAACGGTCTCTTCTACATTTGAAAACTGAAAAAAACGTTAGATTGAATTGAAAGCATTCCATGTGACAAACTATCCTTCTTTTTCATTCCGAGTGTTCAGAAGAGGAACGTTAGCGGATCCGACTTGTACATCACGTGAGAGAGGTCTTCCTCGAGAGCTGCAGTCGAACTGCTTTCTTCTCGTACCACTGATGCCACTTTGTCAGACAGTTACAAGAAAGAACAGCCATATGACCATCAGCAGAGACAATGGGTTTGTTTTCTCTCTCTTTCTCCCTCTCTCTCTCTCTCCCTCTCTCTCTCTCTTTCTCTCTCTCTTTCTCTTTTTCAACTTCAACTTTCAGCCTCTTCCCACCACCATCCAACGGTCATCGCAGAAACAGTGGCTCGACACCGTCTAAAAATTGGTAACCACATCTGGCGTGAAATTTCTCCTGGTTTCGAAGAATATGGGTTTTGCAACGAATGAATTTATTCCATAATGATATTGTTGTTTTCGACGCATTCTATCATTTTGTCATGATGATTTCGAAGTTTTTGATCTGTAAATATAAAAATTAGAATTTTTTGTGATGGGACAACTCACTCAATTATGATCTCTCGTATTTGCTGTTATGATGAACTATGGCATTTTATAAGAAAGGGTACTGGTGAATTTTTGACTAGCTTCCTTAAACATACATTAATCTTTTTTCTTCGGTGTATGTACCTACTATTTCATTTGCTCCTCTATGTTTCTTTCTTGAAACCTTTACCTGTCGAGAGGATACACTTGCCTTTTGCAATGTCGTCAGTTACAACCTGTATATTTTTGTATTTCTCTCTCTCTCTCTCTCTCTCTCTCTCTCCCTCTCTCTCTAAAACCTTGATGTCCTTGGTAGACGAGCCCGGCTTCCGCTTGAACCTCGATTCGTTTTTGAATCCTTTATGCGACGAGAGAATTACTTTAACTTTTCCGTCGTCACCTGACTTGAATGAGAAACTTGGCAATTTCAATGGATGTTTGACAAACCTTTTCTTCACTTCTATTCGTATTCGGGTTCGTGAGAGGCTGAAATATGAAAACTACAGAAGAAACTGACATTTCGAGTGGTTCAAGTTACAGATCATACATACAGTATCGGACAAAATTTTATGTGATTCAAACAACAGGTATCACATTTTTCGATCACGGAAATTCAGGTTTTCAAGAGAAAATGTCTTTCTTTCCACCTTCATCATTTTAACTCTAACCGTAAGTGGGTATAACTGTAGATCAAAAATTCACATTGTTCCATCAAGTTTGATGAGAGGTATGTCCGAGAGCAAAAAAACCAAATAAGATTTGGCCGATACTATAGAAATGACAACTACTCACATTTTCCTGCTTTTCATTAACTCGATTGGTCCTGGTGGATAACACTGGCTTTCGTCTCGTCCGAGCTTCGGTTTTGAATTCTTTTGCTGTTGATGGGATCACTTTCACACCACGAACGTCTTCCAATGATTTTGACTGTAAAAAACGGAAATTAATCACGGACCTAGTCCACCAATATCACACTGTCTCACTTCATCTGTAGAAAAGAGTCTGATCAAGCTGCGAGGGGAGGCGACCAATAAGCAGCGAGCACAAACTCCGCCCCTTCGTGAATCCTGCTCCGCTGTAGATCGAATTACATTTGTAGTTGAAAAACTTTTCTCTGACGTTTTTTTCAGAATTCATGAAGGAAAGTTACATGCTTTGTTATTTTTAAATAGCAGTTGACGGAACAAACTTGCTTGTTAAGATGAGAAAAATAGGACAAAAGAATTTGAGAAAATATTGATGTTGAACGCGCCCTATATTTTCGTTCAATATAATTGGCGTGCAATGCGTCTAATCGATAAGATTCTACGATAAAATGAAAAGACTCTCCTTAAAGTAAATCTCACCTTTTCATCACTTTTGACTTCTGGGCTCTCACGACTGAAACCCTCAAAAAGTTATTTAAATCTTTCGACCATTCAACCTTGTCGGTTTTTCTTTCGATGGGACTTTGCGTTTTCCAAATGTCATGTGTGTAGATGGTATGAATCGGACTTTCAGATCTTCGAGTCCTTCTTTCTCGTGCTTTTCATTCTTGGGCACTTCCTCCACCACGACCGGACTCACGATGATTGGACTCACGATGACTGCTGGCTGAAGGTCATCTCTCTCTCTCTCTCTCTCTCTCTCTCTCTCTCTCTCTCTCTCTCTCTCTCTCTCTCTCTCTCTCTCTTCTCTCCCTCTTTCTCTCTCACGCTTACCGAAATATTTTTTTTCGCAGCCTGTTCTCGTTCTTTTTCCTTTTCTTTCTCCTTCTCTTTCTCCTTTTCTTTCTCCTTCTCTTTCTCCTTTTCTTTCTCCTTCTCTTTCTCCTTTTCTCGCTCTTTCTCTTTCTCCTTCTCATTTTCCTTCTCTTTCTCCTTCTCTTTCTCCTTCTCTTTCTCCTTTTCTCGCTCTTTCTCTTTCTCCTTCTCAATTTCCTTCTCTTTCTCTATTTCCCTCTTTTTCGACGACGTCGAAACACTTGTTCTGATACCATCCGGTCTCCGACTCCTCACGCCTTTTGCATCAGGAAGAAAGGTGATTTCAGCAACACAGAAATCCTCGAATTTCTGTGGCAAAAATTATTTTTCGAACTCGTCAGTGGGATACCTTTTTCGCGGGTTCTTTCTTCGGTGGGTCAATGTTTTCCTTGCTTGCTGAGCTGAAAAAATTTCGATTAGGAATCATTCCCGGAAAGGTCTTCTTCTCTCACGATTCTCTTACGATCTCTTCTCTTACGTTTTGGTGTTGATTCTAACTTCACAAAAATGGCCTACACCGCTCACCTTCGAGGTTTGCATAATTCGCCGGACAAGGTTGTATTAGTATTGGTACCAGTTCTCGTCTTCGTTCTATTCTTTTTCAACTTTTTATCTTCCGAAGTATAATCTCGTGTTTTCGTAACAGTGTCCCTTTTTGTCTCCGTATGGGGTTTCTCTACCTTCGACGCTTGTTCCATGGAACTCGTCTTCGGTGGTGTCATCGGCTTCTTCTTCGTCGCCTTCTCTCTCGACCCAAACATTCCAACTAAAAAACCAGCGTCCGATGTTTCTTGCATATTCTTGAAGTCAAATTTCGTGTTGTCCAACGTTCTACATTCCATTTTTGTCGGTGTATCCGCTTTCTTCGGTTCCATTTTCTTTCCTTCAGGCTTTTTCTTGTCAGGGGTCTTCGTTTTCTCTTCTTTCTTTACACTTAAACTGAGTTTCTATACTTTTCAGAGTTCAAAACTTACTTTTGTTTTGGAGATTGAGATATTTCCGGTTTACCTTTCCGCTTACTCTTCTTCGGTGATGCGAATATTTTTGCAGCAACCGATTTTTTTGGTGATGGTGAAACCGGCGATCGCTTCATAAGTGAAATGGTAATTATCCGGATCGAATCATTCGTTTATACTGTAACATCCCATACAATCATGTACACATCTGACGATCAGATGTGGACACTATCATCACAATAAGATCAAAAGAAGACCGCTGACCCTGTAAACAGATGAAGAAACATTACGAGCTCCAAAGAAGACCGCCGAAGGATCAACAACCGATAAGCGCTTGCGAGGTCACCGCAAGGGGTATATAAGGCAGATGTGTTCCCATCTCCCCAGTTCGCCTCTTATCTTAGTTTTATTGTAATAAATATAATGTAATCACAATCCTAGTTTAGTGTGTAAAAGGGTGGAATCCACTATAGGGCGTAAAACCTTATATGGAGGTTCCACCGATCTTTCGAATTTCCGAAAGGCCTGTGCCTGAAGGAAATCGAAAACGATCGAAAAGAACTCATTTTTTATTCCTTCTCCCGTAATGCTAAATGATGTATATCCGCACCAAACCCACCTTCCGCTGCACTGCTAAAGCCCACTGTATGGAACACTGATGACTCTCGAGAAAAGAAAACACTATTTTTTTTTTACTTATTTTACAAACTAACTCGTAAACTGGGAAAACCCCAGGAGAGCAACATCAATGGTCTTACAGCGCAGGCGCGTTGATTTAGGTCCTGACAAACCGGATGAGAATTCCCGGTGGTCTGATTAGAAGGAAGTGAAGCCAGGAAAATGAGGACAGACCCCGCTCCTTGAAGCCAACAGTGGCGGCCGCCCACACTACCGACGGTGGCGGTATGTGTTACGTTGAATCAAGCTTCGAAAAAAATGTCGACTAACAAGAGAAAGTGAAAGGAACAACTTTGCGGAATGATGAGGAGCCGCTCGACAGTCAGGGACCGATTGTACTGGAGAAGATGACAACAAATGGGCGAAATAAGGTAAGAAAGGATTGATGCGTGGTCAGAACATTTTTTCATATTTTTACATCAAAAATTCAAATCCAAAATTCTCTCAAACAATCAAAATTCAAAAACTGACGCACATCAATTCTTCTCTCGATTGGAAGTAGGAAAAGAACCATGTTAGGGTAGATAGTCTGTACCAAAAATTTCTTCTCTCTAATTCATTCAAAATTCAATTTTACCGCTACACAAACAAGGCAGACTATAAACCACAACCCGGCAAAAATCGTACTCCAATCAGCACATTAGTCGATTACCCCCTTGAACACATCAAACATTTTTTCGGCAACTCAAAATCGCGCCTCAAAACGCGGAAAAAAAAAATCACAAAAAACATAGTTACTCACATGCACCCACACACGTACAATCGCACGAGAGCACACGCACATGCACAACTTCAATATTCTTTTAGCTGTCAATCCTGTTCAGTCGAACACAGCCAGGAAACAGAGTTGTCTGTTATCATCATCTTAGGATTGAAAGGAAACGAGTCACACGGAGAAGCTGAGTGGTTCAGTAGACGTACTGGCATCAGTGCCGCTTTCTCCCCACGACCATCGACAAAATCAAAACCGACGGAACTCATCAGATGTCTGCGCAAACATCTCAATGAACATCCTCGTCAATCACCTTTTTCCAAGATCCAATAGAAGAAGACGACATGGCCAGAAGACAACTAGCAGCAAAAATAACAGTGAAGAACTACACCAGCACCATTATTCTCTCTCTCTCTCTCTCTCTCTCTCTCTCTCTCTCTCTCTCTCTCTCTCTCTCTCTATCTCTCTCTCTCTCTCTCTCTCTCTCTCTCTCTCTCTCTATCTCTATCTCCATCTCCTCTGTCTCTCTCATTCAAGCAATTCAGTCATTTCATTCTCGAAACAGTATCCGATCATAACTCATACACTCTCTCAAAGAGCCATCCAGCACTGCACCATAATCAGCAACCTCCATTCAATTGCAGAACAGAAGCCGCAGCGATGACCACCAACAGAAGTGGAAATAACCGCAGAGTCGAAGACCCAGATGATGTCTTCTATGACCCCCTGACGATGGGAGAAGCTCTAACAAGAGCCCGGCAATTGGAGGCGATAACAGATGCCTTACGCACTATTGCAATTGGAGCCGAGCAGTGGCCCCGGTTCTCACCGGACCGGGAAGGGTTCACTTGTTTCATGAACCGGCTGATTGATTTTCTTAACGCGAATAAGCTAACAGAAATAGATGCGCTGAGAAAATTAGCAACGCTAATGCCAAGAGGAGAGGAAGAAGCGCTGATGCGCGAGTGTATGACAGGAAATGGCGATACTCTAAAAACAGTTGCTAAGTGTTTTAACGAGAAATACTATACACCAGCACGTCAAGCAGTAGGAATCGCAAAACTAGCTTCGGTTAAGCAGGGCGGCCAAACAGTTCAGGAGTTTACTAATACAATCAGAAATCTTGCAGCGATGGCATATCCACTGGCGGCGAGAGACACCAAGGAAGCAGTGATGATGGCATTCTTCATTCAAGGAGTACAACCAGAACTCAAGCGAGCAATCTTGAGAGCCAAAGCATTGGACTGGAAGACAGCAGTTGACGCAGCAGTCGAAGAAGAAGCTATCCAAGGATACATAGAGACTCCGACACGATCGACACTCAACACGATCACTGAGGGAATCAACGCTCTACTGGCCCGTGACAACGACGAACAAGAGAGCCAGAGCCGTGACCAGCCAAACCGTAACCAGAGCTGTGACCGATGCCGATGCAGCCGAGAACGAGACTACGACAGACGAGATCCGTATGACCGTCACCACGACTACGATGACGATGACGACGACGACTACGACGAGGAAGAATCCGAGTACGACGAGGAATACTCGGACGACGAGGACTACAACAGATACAGAGGATATGAGTAAGCCAAATTGTTTTTATTGCTTTTGAAATTGTTGTAATTTTTTGTTCTCACCCCTTTTTGTAAGAAACACAAAAGCCTCAAATTACCCGGAGCGGCCAACCAAGCTTCGCCAACGGCCTACTTCATCACCTACAAGACGCACGAGGACGTGCATCATCTGAAAGTGCGGGGGATGTAACATCCCATACAATCATGTACACATCTGACGATCAGATGTGGACACTATCATCACAATAAGATCAAAAGAAGACCGCTGACCCTGTAAACAGATGAAGAAACATTACGAGCTCCAAAGAAGACCGCCGAAGGATCAACAACCGATAAGCGCTTGCGAGGTCACCGCAAGGGGTATATAAGGCAGATGTGTTCCCATCTCCCCAGTTCGCCTCTTATCTTAGTTTTATTGTAATAAATATAATGTAATCACAATCCTAGTTTGGTGTGTAAAAGGGTGGAATCCACTATAGGGCGTAAAACCTTATAATACCTTGTTTCACGTTTTCTCATCTTTTCAACTTCTAAACAACAATTCTGCTTCCGGGTAGCTCCTTCGTTAATCATATAGAAATACCCCTACTTAGCTATGGGTACTTATCAGGGCTGGTTACGAAATTTAACGAAATTAACGATTTAACGAATTTAACGAAATTTTTCGTTAAATCCGATTTAACGATTAACGGATTCGTTAAATTTGGAAAACCCGTTAATTTAACGATTAACGGATTCGTTAAATTTGAAAAAACCGTTAATTTAACGATTAACGGTTTCGTTAAATTGGGAAAAACCGTTAATTTAACGATTAACGGATTCGTTAAATTTGAAAAAACCGTTAATTTAACGATTAACGGATTCGTTAAATTTGGAAAAACCGTTAAATTAACGATTAACGGATTCGTTAAATTTGAAAAAACCGTTAATTTAACGATCAATAATTTCGTTAAAATTAAAAGTTGAAAACCATAGTTTAGTGATTTCCCTGTCACACTCTTGGTCAATAATGCATTTTTCAACAATAGTAGTACTTAAAAAATTAACAAAGTCCCATTTTTTTGTTCAATTGACCGCTTTACCAAAATTTTCCGTTAAATTTCGTTAAATTTGGAAAAACCGTTAATTTAACGATTAACGGTTTCGTTAAATTGGGAAAAACCGTTAATTTAACGATTAACGGTTTCGTTAAATTTGGAAAAACCGTTAATTTAACGATTAACGGTTTCGTTAAATTTGGAAAAACCGTTAATTTAACGATTAACGGTTTCGTTAAATTGGGAAAAACCGTTAATTTAACGATTAACGGTTTCGTTAAATTGGGAAAAACCGTTAATTTAACGATTAACGGTTTCGTTAAATTTGGAAAAACCGTTAATTTAACGTTTAACGGTTTCGTTAAATCGGAAATTTCGTAACCAGCCCTGGTACTTATTGCGACCATCTGCCTTTGTCCAGTGGGTCAGATACGGTCCTGGACAGGTGTCGCGGCTTTTCTCTTTCAAGTTTCTGTCTGGTCAATGAATGAACACAATGCTTCTCTCAGGTTATCATGTACTTTTCAAGCGCTCAAGTTGATTGGTGATGAGAAGTTGAACATCTCAGAATTTAGCAGTTGGCAGTTAGAAACAGAAAATCATGTCAGAAATAGCGATTATTCAAGACCTTACCTAAGAATAAACCGCTAGTGATAGCCAGAGTTTAATTCATGTCAACCATAGGCTGTAGATATAAGAGCGTATAAACTTAATAGAGAGCTAAAACTCAGCGTATGAAATAGATAGAAAATCAACTGATAAGAGATGAACTTCATAGAGAGTCTACAAATTTCAACCTATCGTCAACCTAACGCGACTAGTCCCTCGGCACACACTGAGAGTCCATTTACATGTAACTTGTCCATTGTTTATACTCTTGGTCAGATTAACGGATCGAAACTGAAAGAGAGGGGGTCTGACATCACCACTCTCATTATGTTCAATTTCCTTTCTCAACTGGAGGCAAATAATTTCATTCTAGACGTTTCTCTGTCTACATCTTCCCGCAAAGTGCATGTTTTCTCATTGGGTTTTCTTTTCTCAACTTTGACCTCCATCATTCTTCACTTCAACTTCGTTATAAAATGATGTTTAGTAGTTGCTTTAATTTACAGTCATAACTTTTATATCGTTTCCGATTCCAAAAAAATCTAAAAATCGTTTCCGATGACTTTACGATCCCGATGTTACACTGGAATGACACCTATGGATGGCGCAACAGACGTCTCGTGCCGCCATTTTGCTTGGTGCAGCTGTGGTGGACTAATTTGGTGGACCACTCTCAGCTATTCCCTTACTTGTTCGATCAATGAGAGGATGCTCGGCACCACTGAATTTACTTCTTTCATTTTACTGCTTCCTTCATCCTCGTGACCAAATCGATCACTCTTCCATTGGAAATGCTCAATTTTGACTGATAACTTATCAATAGGGTGGTCATATGGTTCCGAACGTCCGTCATAGTGTTCGAGATCGTCCGAATTTGATAACAAGCTCATTTTTCTCAAAAAAGCTCTCATGAAAATTTAATTTGATTGCGAAATCAAGCTTTAGTAAGATAAATTTAGGTGAAAGTTGGTAATTACATCCAATCCAGTACTGAAGCGTTTGTAACTTGGACACTATTCAAAAAACAAAAAGTATTGACTAATAAACCCCAGACAGTTCCAGTTTGAACGTGTTTGTTCACATAGAATGTGACGAGTCACGTGTTGAGTGAGTCTCCGTGGTCTTGCTATCAAACACAACGTCACTTTCACAACACCTGACAATGCTTGAAATTAATCACATCCTCATTCCATTGTACTTTTTTTTGAAATTCTACAGTTGTTTTCAGTCGGTATCGCTCTCCACTTCTATTTGCCCATCCCTTGTTGTTGTTTTCATCGTCCTTCATATCAATCCAATAAGAAAAATGATCTCAGTTTTCAATAGCAGCTAATTTGAGATTCTTCACATTTATTGTTTCCTTCATTCTATGGTTTTTTTGATTGATCCTTGGAAACTATGCCTATACGGACGAGTTGGGACTGTTTTGCTTCTCTTGATTTTATTAGAACCTCTACAGAGAAGAATGCATTGGTCTTTGTTTCCTCGTTATTTTTATGTTTTTGAAGAAACCGAGAAGTTGTAACAAAAAGAAAGAGTTTGATGAACAAATGACACCGGGACCCGGTAAAAAAGAGGAACAATAGAGAAGAGTCGCAGGGGGATGAAAAGAAATCACACACATGCTTTCTTCCCTATCGATTCAACTCATACCATGGATCCGGATGATGATAAGCCTGTCAGCAGCGCCATTGAAATGCTTTTGAATCAAGTGAGAGAAGGTCTTGATGAAGGAGTCTTCTCTTCTTCTATTTCTACAAATATTCCTACTGTATTCCAACACGACGATTCCATCAACGAGCCAATCGAGACGACTTCTAGGCTTATTCGCGCATCTGACAGGTCATTTTCGCTGAATAACGACTACAACATTGACGATGAGATTGCGAACCTCGAGGTTTCCACTTCATATCATGTCCCCAAGAAGGCTCCAATAGACCCTGATGACGACGATGCCAGAATCTCTTCTTCAATACATCAACCAAGATACACCCTGCAAAGAGACGACAGTATCCGCACCACTGTGAACATTCAAACCAAGGTAATGCGAGTGTCCGATAGATCATTCTCCACTCATTCTGACGATACTCCTGTTGTACCAACGAAGAAACTTGAAGGTATTGAAGAGTTCTCATCCAACGTCACTATCCCAAGGAGTGTTCAATTGCGGAGAGAAGATAGCATAAGAAAGCCGACCAAGGTTTCTTTTAAACTTGTCAAGTCTAGTGCAGATAGTTTGGTTGAAGATAATGCGCAAGAATCTTCGAGGCACGATGAGAATGATGTTCAAGAAACTGAATCTGAGAAAAACTTGGACAATGACAGTATAGTCACGACGAGTGATAAATTGTTCAATATCAAAGAGTCAGAACCCTCCCAAGCTGACCCAGCACCAAATGTTGAAGAATTCATCGAACAGAAGGTCGTCGATCAAGAGGAAACTTCGTGTCATGAAGGTGAAGGTACCGGATTGAAGAGAACCAACACCCTGGTGATACTAGAAGTTATTGACACTCCTGAAGAAGTTCAAGGTGCTATATTCGACAAAGACGATGCAATTGTCGACCTGGATGACACGGAAGAGGGTATACTGAAGATAAAATCAAGGAGAACCACGAACAATACGACCGAGAGCGATGACGACATGAGGAAACAGCTGGAGCAGACTATTATTGAGAATCTTCCCGAAGTGTTCGAAACAGATGAGATGACTGGTCCTGCCGGAGAAGAGAATGTTGATGTTTCTGCTGATTTTGTCAACGACGATGTAAGCTTGTCTTCAGAATCCGAAGATTTGCTCTCAATGTCGAAAATACAACAGTGGAAGGATGTCGATCTGATTTCTCTAAGATCTTTGAAGTCTCTAGTCGCTGAGGTTGGGATCATGGCGGAAACCTTCCCAACTGAAACGAATAACGTCGAACTGGATGTTTCTTTAGAGGCGATACATGAGAACACGTCTGTAGAGAATGTCTCTGGTACTGGCAACGATGTCACGTCCTTCAGAATCGGTGACGATTCGGAGACTGTTGATGAAACTGTGATATCTATTGTTAAAAAAGAAACGGAGGAAGAAATTCTGTCAGCTCCAGAAGAAACATCAATCGAACAGCAAAATCGTGATGACACTTCATGTACTGGACCAAGTGTGGAAAAGGATGATTTTAACCCAGTCGAAGCGTCGAAAGAAGAGCATTTTGAGACATTGCGGAATGATACAACAGTTCAGCAGGAAGAAGTTATCGACAAGCAGTACATAATTCCCGAGGAGAATGAACACTTTGCGCAGGAGGAAAATAACGAGGACATTGAAGAGCCGACCGTCAGAAGGCTCGAATCTGAGACACCTTCTGCAGAAATTCTAGGCTACGCCGAGAGCCTCTCCCAAGAAGTGATGAGAAACGTCGCAGCACAATTTCCACCGGAAGAGACACCAATCCTGGACGACAAGGAACGAACGCCTATGTTTCGTCCCATCACCCCGCTCGAAAACGGCGTTTCCATCGTGGAAAGTGATGATGGCGATTTTCAACCAATTCGAAAGCTGTCAGCAGCGGAAACACTACAGAAGGTTCTACATACGATTCCTGCCCCGGCAACCGAGGATTTTCCATATGAGACAGGTGAGGTAGTCGAAGAGGACATGATCATGGATTCTGTCTCTGAATCACTAAAGGATGAAGATGAAGGACTTGATTCCATTGGAGAAATAAGCGAAATACAAAGGTTTCACCAGTCATGTGAGTCTAGCTTGCAACTAACTCGTACAGTCTGATTTGCTGGAAAAAAGAAAAAAATAAAAGAGACAAGCAACGTAAAATCCGGAGTGTTGTATTTTTTGTAATTTTTCGATTTTTTAAATTTTCGGACATAAGTTACACTACTTCTTCATTTTGCATTTCTGCTGCTTCAAAATACTTTTCGAAGTCCATTTCTTTTTATTTTGGACCTTCCAGACTCTGTTATTTTCAGTCGACTCTGATCTCACCAGACGTGATTCATTTTCCTCCATTAGCAGTTTCGGCACACGCCAACAATTCAGAACAGCCATTGATAATATTCGATCTGGACTTCTTCCTTTCGCTTCTTCTGTTGGTTCTCACCTGTTCGATCCATGATTGGTTCGTTTCAGGCATCGCAGTACATCGAACCAGAAAGTACACTACTGACAATGGCATCACAAGATATCCCAGATACACCGCCAGCCGATAACAGTCAGCACTTTCTTGAAGGTCCTGAATCCCCGAAGCAGGATTCATCTGATGGGTCTATGGACTCGAGCGGGTTTGAAAAGGTTGGTCTCTCTCTCTCTCTCTCTCTCTCTCTCTCTCTCTCTCTCTCTCTCTCTCTCTCTCTCTCTCTCTCTCTGTCTCAGTCTCTCTCCCTCTCTCTCTCTCTCTCTCTCTCTCTCTCTCTCTCTCTCTCTCTCTGCCTCCCCTCTCTCTTTAGCTCAGAATCGTCGAGTCCTATGCGATAACAAGAAAATATTCCAGGTCGGTGACGAGGAAATCTTGTCCGAGTACAGTAACCGATTCGCCAAGCAGATGGAACAATCTTTGTATGGCGGACTGCCCGAAGACGTCGAGGTCGGTTTTGAATATTTAAAACGAGTGATATCATGTTTCACCCCCATTCTGGCCTCTTTTCCTGTTGACCTTCCTTCAATTCTCCCTCAATTATAACAACTACCCACAAGTTTCCGGTCGACGCGCGCATACACCATGTTTGGCGCGTCCACCATTGCGGTGAGTAACTATTATTACTTCAAAACTTTTGGGTGGACCGACATCAGACCGTAAATTGGCGACTATCGTCCAGGACATCTGTCGCCCACGGTCCGATGCCGGTCCATTTGCAGTCCATTTGTCGCCCAGTTGGGTGGAACGGAAGACAAATGGACTGCAAATGGACCAGAATAGAAAACTGGGCGATGGATGTCCTGAACGATAGTCGTTCACGGCCCGGTGCAAGTCCACCCAAAACTTTGGAGTAATGACTTTTTGCATGAAATTTCGCGTGTTTCGTGTGATTGTGGTGACTTCAGAAAACAATAGAGGACGACTTCCTGCTGGTAACCGACTCGTCAACAATACCAACAACGTCGTCGTCAACCCCGAAGCTTGCCGTCCGGTATTCTGATTTGAAGAGGAAACTAGTGAGTGTTGTATTTTTGACAGCTAGGAGGACGCTTGAATATTGCCAGACTTGGGAAAGATACCTTCGAAATTTTATTCAAAACAGAATAGTTTTAGTTCTCCTATTTGTCGCGATTTACCAAGGCTTTGTTTAGAGTTGTTTACGCTCTTATACTAATTTCCAAGATTATCCAAGTAATTGGAACCCTGTGAGGGGTCAAATCCATAGCAACCAGATGATGTGTGGTTAGTCGAGCTTCATCTTTCGTCTCTCTGTGGTGTTGTTTCATTCTTGTGTGCGGTTCTAGTGACAGCTGCTAGACTCTGACACGTGTCTTTCTCGTGTTTTTCCCGCAACAAAATGAAAATCAAAATGAGCGTTTGGCCCGCGCATGAATGAGTAACAACCCTGTGTTCGTCGTCATTAGCTCTGGACGCTGAATGCACGCCAGTTTAACTACCCCATGTATAAGACTGAGAAATTTAGAGGTTTTCTCTGAATTAAGACAAAGAACAGAGAAAACGTCTCAAATTTTCAATTATCCTCGTTCAAAGGCTCGTTTTTTTCTAGACCGATCACCATGAAGCTATAAGGCCGCGACCTTTGTTTGTCCACGAACAAAGATGTTACGAAACTCTAAACAAAACGATTTCCAGGTGAAAAAATAATTTAAAAAATAAAAATAAAAAAACCAAGCAACGTAAAGTTCGGAGTATCGTATTTTTTAATTTTTTCGATTTTCAAAAAAAATGTCTTCTTGCACCTCCCCTTCTTTTTTCCATATGTATGTCTTCTGATGCATCATGAGAGCTCATAAAATGTGGATATTGTGCAAATGCAGGCGTCCTATTATTCGCATAGTTCACATTCCATCCCAGCCTCTCTCTATTTAATTCGATTCTGTTTGGAATAATAGCCATTGACCCTCTCTCTCGTCCGTCTGAATCGATGCAGCACTGCCCAGTCGGTCGTCTGACGTCTCTCACGACAAACCACCCCATTTCCTCCATGAATTTCCTTGCCGCAGCGATTGTTCCGAACGCTGCAACTACACATCAGTGAACCAATGCAACGTTTGTTCATTCGTTTGTTTTCTCTCTCTCTTTAAACTGAGTACACATGTCACAGAGGTTTTATTCGTGAGAAGTCGAAAAGAACCTCGTGAATGCCACATTTTAGCAATTAACAGCCATGTAATCCCCAAAGGAAATGTGCAGGCAACGTTTGTTTTCAGCTTCTGAATTTTTTTCAAAACAATCAATCTCGTGAATCTTATTCCGTTAAATTTTTCTATGAGACATTCCTACGAAATTTTCTCTTTCCGCCGGAAAATGGCATTGTCAACACAATTTGGTGTTCCCCTCACGAGACCCATGCCAGAATTATGGAGTTTATCTCCAGGCAAAAAAAACACCGCAGCCGGCGTCCTTGGGTAAATATTTGGTTATCAATGTTGAAAGAATTACATCAGCCGTGTTCGTTTCGAAATTGTCATGAAATGACCGATGGAGTCAATCACAAGTTGTCCTTTTTCCAGTTGTTGCCAGTGGGCGATGTCTCTCTCTCTCTCTCTCTCTCTCACTCCCTTCCTCTCTGCCAACCAATTTTCGTCTCTCACTCAATTTACACTACACAACCAACAATTCAAAGGAGAAATCCACATTTTGACGATGTTGCCTCATCCATGTCGTTTTCTTCCACTTCATATGCGCTGAAATTCGTCTGTTTCTAGAATCTTATTCTGCCCATTTTCAGTTTCCATGCGGACAAAAGGCACATTGTAAGAGTATCGATTTTTAAGAATTGTGTGAAACAACATTGAGAATGAATCATGTTTGTGTGTGTGAGAGAGAGAGAGAGCTAGAGAGAGAGGGAGAGAGAGGGTGTGTCCATCTCTAATTTCACTTTTCGTTCAGTACAGTGAAAGATGAGTTGCATCTCCTGAACGTACTTTTTGAACTTTGCATTGAGTGTACTTTCCGGTATCTTAATGAAGACTCTTACTGTAGAAACTCAGTTCCAACAATTATGAGAAGACCTAAATTCGAGCCGAAATTGATTCAAGCATCAAATCTGGTCATATTTCGGTCTGAATAATCTCAAACCCTCTTCGCAGCCCTAGATCTTTTTCGGAATTGAGAAATTCCATCCCGAAACAATATTTTCCTTCAATTTAACCAAATTGCGAAAGAAGACGCTAATTCCGGATGTCGATTACAATTCTAGTCATTTTCTCCCCCCCCCCATTGAGTTATTACGCCTGCTCCTTTCAGATGGCGTCTCAACACCACGACGATGTTCAAGAGAAGAACTACTTCGACACGGCCAAGATCCTCGAGTCGCCGATTTCCGAAGAAGCGAGGAAACTCGTCCAAGACGCTGTAGAAAGTGCCTCGGGTTCGTTCCAGGATGATGGACAACGTTGAAATATGCCATTTTTAGATTATGCACAAACAGCCCCAGTCCTGGATGATGTGCAGGACGAGATTGCCGCTGAACTCGACAAGAACACGAAGGCTGCTGGACATCTGGTTGGAGATGTAGTCGAGAAAGTCAACGATGAAGTACCCCAGGTTTCTGTTGTTCATTCCAATATTCATTTTTGATTTCAGAAAGACCACGACGACTTG
>CAXBUI010000394.1:0-13869 GCA_963978915.1 Caenorhabditis parvicauda | reverse complement strand
CGAGTATTATAATTTATTATAATAGTCATTTTAAAAAAACACAAAATTATAATAAATTATAATATACCGGTTTCGCTTAGGTCAGTTCAAAGTGAAAACCTTCACTTTTTTACGAACATTATAATTTATTATAATAGTCGCTTTTCACCTCACATATTATAATGGATTATAATTCTCGATTTTTTTAACCACAAATTTCATAATGAACTAAAATTCATTTTTTGACACCTGACATTCGATTCCGACGACGTCGTCGATGACATCATAGAATTTTTTTCAAAGAAGTTCTATTTTGTCAAGCTATATTGTAGAATCTGATATCCGACTCTGACGACGTCGGTGACGTCGTAGACAACGTCATCGAAAAAACATAAAAGTCGATTTTTTTTTTGGAAGACGATGTCACTGACAAATTCGTCGGAATCGGATGTAAGACTCTTTAAGAAATGCTGGAAAAACGTTTTTTTTTTGATTGTTGAAATTAAAAAATAACATACGACGTCGTTGATGACATCGTCGACAGATAGAATTTTTCGAAAAACACTTCTCCAGGATTTCTTATAGAGCCTTACATCCGATTCCGACAAATTTGTCAGTGACATCGTCTTGCTAAAAAGTTTGACTTTTGTGTTTTTTATGACGCTGTCGACAATGTCATCTACGACGTCGTCAGAATCGGGTGTCAGATTCTATAATGAACCCTGAAAGAATTGAAACTTTTTCGAAAAAAATTATCAATGACGCCGTCGACGATGTTATCAATAATATCACCAACAATGTCAGCGAGATCATTTTTTTTTAGCAAAAAATAAATTTTTTTCGAAAATCGTATATTTCGGCATTTCGGATCATTTTTTGAGTCACATGGATGGTCTCAGGTGAAAGAGAATGTTTTTTAACCATAGGAAGGATATTAATTTCATCTCAATCCCCACAGAAGCCGAGATATAGACAAATCAGGCGAAACCCGCGGATGGTCGGCGACTGACCGCAGTGACCCTGCGGAGATTTTCTTATGACTTACAAGACGAAAAAAGCAAAAGGTTGGGCTGTTGTGATTTTTCACGACTGATGGTCAATTATCAATTGACAAGCTATTTTTGAAGGTTACCTTGTTATCGGGGCTCCCTCGAGGTTAATTTAGTCAGAACATTTTTTCAAATTTTGGTAGTATTATAATGAAAAATACGAGTATTATAATGAAAAAACATAGTATTATAATGAAAAAAACATAGTATTATAATGAACTATCATAGTATTATAATGAAAAATACGAGTATTATATTGCCAAAAACCAAAACTTATTTTTCATTATAATACTATGATAGTTCATTATAATACTATGATAGTTCCTTATAATACTCGTATTTGGTTACCCGAGAAGTTTCTAAAACTATAGTGAAATGTTTTTAAAATTAATTTGGAAGTTATGAATAGATATTTTAGAGTAAATGAGTTTTGGAAAAATTTTATATCTGAAAAGTAATGAATTTAGAAACATTTCCCGAACTAAACATAAGATCCAAAATATTGTAAAAGTGGACTACAACTGGTTATATTTCTTCTTCAACTCTGAATTAAAACTTTTTTTCTTCTCCAAAAACTGGCAAATTGTAAAAGGCACCCTGGCGGACCGGCACCTCGGCACCATCTAGTCTGCCATGATGGGAGTGGTGCCGCGAACAGTGGTGCCACTTTGCAATTTGGCACCACTGTTCGGTGAGAGTGGTGCCAAACTGAAAAAGGCACTCCGGCGGACCGGCACCTCGGCACCACTGCGTCCTCGACACTAGGCATGGGCATATTGCCAAAAATTTTTTTTTTGAAATTCGAAATTTTTTTTGTGAATTCGATTCTGTCGTCGAAAAAAAATTTTTTTCGAAATTTGAAATTTTTGTGAATTTGATTCAGAATCTGACATTCGATTCTGACGTCATTGTCGACGACATCGTCGGTGACGTTGTCAGAAAATGTTTTTTTGAAAATCGAATTTTTTTGTGATTTCAATTTAGAATCTGAAATTTGAATGTCAGATTCTCAAAAGAATCGGATTTCAGATTCTGAATTGAATTCAAAAAAAAATTTTTTCGACGACGTCACCGACGATGAAGTCGACGACGACGTCAGAATCGAATTCACAAAAAAATTCGAATTTCAAAAAAAAATTGGCAATATGCCCATGCCTAGTGCAGAGGACGCAGTGGTGCCGAGGTGCCGGTCCGCCAGGGTGCCTTTTACAATTTGCCCGAAAAACTCAGAAAAAACAATTTATACTACTGTTCCCCATGTTGTTCATGATTCGTTCAAAACATTCAACGATCATACAAACGCAATTGAAAAGAGTAAGTGAAGTAGGTAAACTACCTCGGGAACTATCCACAACGTTCAAAAAGATGAGGAAAACGATGAAAACAGGTTAAAAACATTAGCAAAAAAATTCGAAAATAAAATAATGAGGTGATTGCGCTCCGCGGAGGGTCTAACGAAGCGGTTGCAGCGCGGCTTTATCCACTTATTGCTGGTACGCAGTGTGACAAATACTCTTATCTGACATCAAAGTTCGCTAAGTTTCCATACATAGATACTTTTTTTTAATTAGAAAATAGGTTCAAATACAAGCAAAAATTTACTATTCAGCACGAACTTCGGTCAATTTCGATGTAAAAACTAACCATATTACAAAATCCCCAATACAGACTGAACTTCTTTCCAACAAAACATCCAATCGCCGCACAATTCTGATGTCTTACAATCGGGGAAAGATAAAATTCCAGGAAAACGTCGAAAATGGCACAACCAATGGCAAAAAACAGAGAGTTTGTGGCATACCTCATGTGATCGTACTTTCTGTATTGTAGTGGTGAGTAGAGTGCCTGAAAGAAGCGTTGCGGTCGCGCGTTGCGGTTACTCACAAAGTTGCGATCAATCGCTATTGCTGAAGTGAGGACCAGGTTGATTTTGAGATCCAGCGGTAATGGTATGGATGAGATCATCAGGAAATGAGGGTTGTAGTCGATTATGTTAGGACTCCAATAGAATATGAGGAAACAAATGTATGGTAGAGCTTAAATATCTCTCTCTCTCTCTCTATCTCTCTCTCTCTCTCTCTCTCTCTCTCTCTCTCTCTCTCTCTCTCTCTCTCTCTCTCTCTCTATCTCTCTCTCTCTCTCTCTATCTATCTCTCTCTCTCTCTCTCTCTCTCTCTCTCTCTCTCTCTCTCTCTCTCTCTCTCTCTCTCTCTCTCTCTCTCTCTCTCTCTCTCTTCTCTCTCTCTCTATCTCTCTCTCTCTCTCTCTCTCTCTCTTCTCTCTCTTCTCTTCTCTTCTCTCTCTTCTCTCTTCTCTCTCTCTCTCTCTCTCTCTCTCTCTCTCTCTCTTCTCTCTCTCTCTTCTCTCTCTCTCTCTCTCTCTCTCTCTCTCTCTCTCTCTCTCTCTCTTTCTCTCTCTTCTCTCTCTCTCTCTCTCTCTCTCTCTCTCTCTCACCTGTAACAGCTAGAAGAAAATCTGTAGCAGCAAGGTAGAACAAAATAACGAGATTTTTATTTTTTCGAAGGCTTCGCTTCCTAAATTGATTTTATAAAAAGAATCATGTCAAACCACCTGAAGTATAATGTAATGATATAACCATTGCTCACAGCACATAGAATTTGTAAAACCAGAATCACCAAGTCAGTGACTAGGAAGACTTCATTGGGCATCTGAAAGAGATATGATTACCTTCACCCTGAACAGAATCAATTTCAATTGCATCGTTGAATAGTAGAAGCAAAAAACATTGATTGGGCGACAGATGTCCGGTCTAACTGTCGCCCATTCACGGTCCGAAGCCGGTCCACCAGAAAACTTTGGACTCTTAGTACTACATTTTCTAGATTTTTAAAAAGATATTCTTAGTGAGTGGAACTGTTTTTAAAACAAATCCTAGAGACACTACACTGCTAGGTTCAGGTATGGCCGTAATTATAGTGGATCACACTGCGATAAACGAAGTATAAGCGAAGCAAGAGGCGGGAAAGTTCAAAAAAAAATTTTCCTCCCTTTTTCCTTTCCAGAGTCACAAATCGTAACGGTAAAAATGTTTGGAATAGGTAAAACTAGGAATAATTCGCATCGCTTTTAGACATGCGAAAACGAGGAAAAAAGGTTGAAATATTAGCAAAAATAAAATAATGAGGTAAATGCGCTCCGCGGAGGGTCTCGCAAAACGGTTGCAGAGCGGCTATATTGACTTATCTCTGATCCGCAGTGTGCGGATGTGTTTTTCCCAGTAGGTAGCGAATAACTTCACTTTCAGAGCTCAGAACTTCAAAGTGAGAGCGATAATGGGAACAGTAAGAGTTAGGTTTAACTGAAAAGGAGAACCAATGTCATGCTTGATAGGAAGAAAAGAAGGTTTATTATTTGTTGCTTTTCTAGTTCGGGAAAAACTAGTATTTAAAACTATCCTAACAATCAATCTGTCTCTGTAGAATGCTGATCACAAATTGAAGACATGAGAATTATAACCAAGAATTAAATGTGATGCGTGTCTACAACAAAATCTGAGTATACTCTATGCAACTCGGCTAATTAGTTTAGAGGTTATTTCTGAAGGTCCCCTAGGGACATGGATAAACACAACAAATGTGCTGAAACGTTTACACGAGAAGAAGGAAGCGCATTCAACTGTTTGAAAGCTTTTTTATCATCTCAACGCTCAGAAAAATACATTCCGAAATTTTCATGAAGAATTTTCCCACTGACATCCGAGTTATTTAAAGAAAAAAACAAAGATAATCAGGCGACGGGGACTCGAACTTAAGTCCTCGAGGCTAGTCGATTCCGACGATGTCATCGACGACGACGTCAGAATCAAATGTCAGATTCTATTATGAATCCGGAAAAAATCAATTTTCAAAAAAAATTGTCGATGACGTAATCGACGACGTCGTCGGAGTCGAATGTTACATCAGATTATAAATTCCTGAAAACGACATCACTATAAGCAGAAATTCTGTCATCTGAACCATCGTCAACGTCAAGAAGTCCTAGAAATCAAAATCCAAGTCGATTGGCAATGCAATTACCGTCTTGTCCACTCGACCAGAGACATTGAAAACGTGACATTTTCAAAAAGTCACACGCGACAATGATAGGAGACGGACCAGCTCCAACAGCCCATAATTGATGAAGGGCAATTTCCTTTTAGTTTCCGTCTAATGGCACATTATCTCTGTTCGTTCGTGATGCTTTTTTTTTCTCACGTACAGAGATGAAAAACGAACGGATGGATGGAAGTCCACAAAATGGCCAGATGGCAAAGTTAATCATTATAAATTGGATTGGAAGTGTTAGTTGCAGCGTTTTTGATCTGACCTGAGTACACTCTAGTCCTGCAAACTTTGAATTCAGACTCATAATAAAGAAGATATGGTGTGCATCTCACTGCCGACTGCTTAGAGGTGTATAGCCATACGAATGTGAAAAAAAGAAAAAAATATATTGGAAATGAAAATTTTTTTGATACAATGAAAAGAGAATATCAATTAACCCCATTCAATCTTCACAAAACACTCTCTAACAGCGAATTGTCTCTGTGAGAAGAAGAAGAAACAAGCAATTGAAAAAAAAGCAAAAAAGAAAAGAAGAAGAAGAAGAAATAAGCAAATGAAAAAGTTTACGACAGTATAACTAATATTTTCAGCTCAGCCTTATCGACACTTCACCAAAGTTTCTGAAATAAAACACCGGAGCTTATACGATGAGATTATTCACGATATCTACTAAAAAAAAGCGGAAATAGAAATGAAAAGGGTGAGAAGAAATTGGCGAAAGAAAGAAAAAATCAAGGAAAGTTCTAAACAGGAAATAACCTTTTACGTTATTCTGAGCCAGTCAATCGTGCTTGGAAGCAAAAAAGAGAAGTTTTCATTTTTGAAGTTTTTTGGTTTTGAATATAAGAAAGATGTCTTGACTTTTTGAAAATTAGTTTTTTCACTTATTTACCAAAAATTAGAATAATTCAGATTTTTATATTTCTATTTCAGTGCCATATTGTCAGAGAAATTTCGGACCATGATGACAATTTTATTTTTAAATGTCTCCGGACCGAATTGAATTTGAATTTCAGACCGGAAATATTCTTCGAATTGGCATCAAAATGAGTTATGACCAAATAATTTTTATTCAGTAAACATACCAAAATAGTCTGTTACCTCCTTATTAGATTTGTCAACGCGAGCAATAGGAGAGAATGTTTTGAAAATAAGCCATTGCATGGCCGAAGAGTGGGCTCTGAGAAGTAATAGACAAACATAATGAAAGAAAATTGGCCAAATAAGTCGAAATCAGCTCTCAAGAAAGGGCACTTTGAAGAGATTGTAAGCAAATTTTCATGGAAGATTCACAAAAATGTTCAGAGAGGTATTTGATGAGTCTTTTTCTTTATTTCGGAAAAACTAAGTGGCCGAATAAATTTTTTTACAGAGTCCACGGAAAATTCCATCAACGGATCGCACATATCTAGCAAAAAGTCTGACCGATTTCAAACTCGCGGCAGTCGCATTTTTGTAAAATGAGTACGGTAGGGTCGGGACTCTCACAACGAACAGTTAGATCTTTGTGGATTTAAATTATTATTCTTACTTTCAGTCCATTGAAATTGAAGGCGCATTACTTACGCGTTCATGTATTTCAAAGCGAAACTGCTACGGTAACTAAGTAACCGATTTACGGAGGTCAGACTTTTTTACAGGTAGAGGAAGATATGTGGATCGATATCTATGAATGAAGTTAATATTAAAAAATTAGACCTTTTCAAACTCCGTGATGCAAAGATCAATCGATAATTTCAAAAAAATTTTACATCGATCGATTTGTCATAGTCAATTTAGCAAGATTCCAAAGTAGAACGTTTAAAGAGAGAAATGAACGTCTACACTGCAAGAAGTGCGAAGTATGAGACAGTACTGCGAGACTCTTGCAGGACCAAATGGAACAGAACTGTCATTTGTTGATTCAGCGCTCTCGAATCTATGTACTTTTTTGTGTAACGTGTTCAGCGTACACAACAAGCAGGTCACTTACTTCAGATACTTCAGATTATCATTGTTCATGTGACGGCGTGGATCAGAAACTTCCAGGTTGAACGGTCTTTTGCCAACGTAGACGACGGAGTCTTTTTCACCGATGTCGTCGCTCCATCTTATATGCATTCTGCCTGCTTTCCTTCTCTGACTCAAGGGTGACCCGTTTCGTGATCCGCTTCAGAATAACAAAATAACCAGAGTCGACGTCTGCATCGTCACCAATCTTGTTCATCGTGCGTTGTAGTCTTCCTATCTCTGACTGAAGCATTTGCCAGGTTTCTGTTGCGTAGAGCAAAGCCGGGATGACGCATTGGTTCAGCAGTTCTTTCCTTTTGACCTTGTTACCAGTGAGCTTGATTGCTTCCTTGATATTGCTGCCGGCGGCTCACCCTGGCCAAATTCGTCTTGATGTCTCAGGATACCTGTTGAATCTCTTGTTTCCTCGTTATGGCCTTCTTGAGTTGGATCTTGTGCTTCAGGATCTTCCAAAGAAAATGCGTTTCTTTGATGTCGTCGAAGACGATTGGTTCAAGATGAGTGTGATTGTTCACGAACCCTTTTTTGATGAATAAAGTTATTATAATGTAACGTGTACACACAGGGCGGTGGTGGCAAAATAATGAAGTATTCATATTGAGAAGTTTTTCTATGAATGTGTTTCTATTCTCTATGCTTGGCTAATTTTTTCTGTGAAAACTGAATGGCTAAATGAGTAAGTGGAAAGCACGGTGTAACACTTTCGGCCATTCCAAAAGTGGGCGTAACGGGGGCGGGACAAGCAAGGATGGTCGGTCAAAAATCGCTTACTTGCAAAACTTTCAAGAAATCGAGACCTACTTTCAGATGTCAATATTGGTTAGTCACCTCGAATCATCTTACAATAACTTTTGAAACAGTTTTCTTGTTCGATAAGGGCTGAAATTGAGCGAATTACTTCTATTTGAAAGAAATTTGTGTTATTTTCACATAGAGGTGCTGAAAAATGAGTGTTTTTATTCTTATGGGACAACATCTTATACATAGTGGCGGAAGATGAAGGAATATGTCTAAAATTAAACTAACCTTTGCAAGTTTTGAAAGAGATATCTGTTCGACAATAAATCAGAGAGGGACGTTCTTATCCTATTGGGATGCCTGAAAGTCTATGA
Source organism: Caenorhabditis parvicauda (assembly GCA_963978915.1). Taxonomy (NCBI): domain Eukaryota; kingdom Metazoa; phylum Nematoda; class Chromadorea; order Rhabditida; family Rhabditidae; genus Caenorhabditis; species Caenorhabditis parvicauda. Next base: position 5,655 of record CAXBUI010000394.1, on the reverse strand, counting down.
GAAGAAGATTCATGCAATTTTTGAATGTTCATATTTTTTTGGGACACTCTGAAGTCGATAAAGGTGTCCAAAAGGGTGTTCAAAAAATTTGTCCAAAAGTTTTTCTCTCATTGTTGAGGTGAAAAATTCAAGTAAGGATGTATATTGTTTTGTACGGAAAATTCCAGAACTCCAGAAAAAGGGTCTATTAATTCGGGACGGAGAGTGCTAATGAAAATCTCAAAAATTAAGACAAAACAACCACCGTTCAGAATGACTCTATTTCACTAGGACAGAGAGTCGTAGTAGAGTTCCGAGTTTTGAAATGTTTTCCCATGTAACATCTTCAGAAAACTTTAGAAAAACAAGTGTGCGGAAGTAAAATCTTTACTGAATTCCAGATTAAATTACACTCGAATTAAATCTGTCTCTTCATTCATCACAACTTCTTTCGTCATGCTTAATAAAAGCAAGATCCAGCTGACCGAGGTCGTACCAGTTTGAAACTTTCCCTTTGTGAATATAGCGTTTGGGTACTTCCAAAGTGAGCTTTCTCAGACAGGGCTGAAATGGCGAAAGTAGGGAAAGGTCCGCGACTGGATTTACTCACTCGAATTCCGTTGTCGCAGTTATGGAAAATGTAGACGACTGGTTCGATGTCTGTTAGTTCACGAGTGGTGCCGTCTACCTGGAAAATTTTTTTGTCTCTAGTCAAGTGGTTAGATCGTTTGTTCATAACGTAGAAGGCCAGAGTTCGACCCTTTTCAGGCGCTAATATTTTTGTTTTTTCCAGCTCTTCATTTTTTTTACTACTATTCAGTAAAGCGGAAGTGTATGAAACTTATTCTCAATCATTTAAATTCTTATTATTTGGTGTTTCATAACAATTACAAGTTTCGATGATTTTTTACCAAAATATAAAAAATAGAAAACTGAAAACATTTTTCCTAACTTCGAATATGTAAAAAATAAAATTAGCAATAGTTCGTTTTTTTTCTAAATTGCTCACTCTAAACTCTCCATCTTTGTCAGTATACTTCGCGTCAAGCAGATCGTCCGAATCTCCGGGATCTGAAAAGAAAAGTTACCTACATCCTTTCAGTGTAAAAACTTCGGTCCAAATCGTACAACTTCACTTTCACATTTCTCATCTTTTTTCCATTACATGACAAGGTCCCTTTGACCGCAGCTCCTTGAAGTCGAAATGGTGTCGTGATATGTGAGCAGAGCAGTATCACAACCAACGGATACCACATGGGAAATCAGTTAGTCTATGAAAATGATCGACAAAATGTAAACCGCAGAGTGTCCGCAGAGCGCGTAGTCGCAGAGTCAACTTTTTTTTCAGGCTTCGGAAAATTCCCAATAGCACGTACGGTTCCTAAATAGGCTTAGGTAAGGTTCTAAGCACAAGTACGTTCTAAAAATGGGGGTCCGATTTTTCCTAAGCCTGATATAAGAAAAACTCTGCGACTCTGCGCTCTGCGGTTTACATTTTGCCAGAATGATCATATCGCTAGGCTTTTGATTTTTTTCATTAGAAAGAAGACATCAAAATATTCTAGGTTTTTTTTAAAAATCATCATATTCAAATTGAAGTTAAGACTGGTGAAAGTTGAAGTCCTAATCATTTTTATTTTTTATGAATTTCAGCAGGATGAAATAACAAATCATATCGACTTGTGAAACAAGAGATAAAATATTTCTTTGAAATCTCAATGCAGAAAACAAGCAGTTAAACCTTCGCTGCGCTCAGGTGCTGCTTGTACTTGTTGGGCATGTGGCGCAATTCTACATGCGAGATATGTTTTTCCGAGTCGAATTTTTATATGATTTTTTACAGCAGGGGGCGGAGCCCCCTGTAATTTCATTTTTAAAATGCAGGGCGCATAGAATTATTTTTCTAAGGTACTTTTCTTCCGGTACTTTTCTTCACCCCCGGCGCATAGAATTATTTTTCTAAGGTACTTTTCTTCCTGATCTTTTTTTTTCTTTTCCAGGGGTCTCCGCCCCCTGGGACCCCCGGCGCATAGAATCATTTTTCTACAGTACTTTTCTTCCTGATCTTTTTTTTCTTTTCCAGGGGGCTCCGCCCCCTGGGACCCCCGGCGCATAGAATCATTTTTCGACAGTACTTTTCTTCCTGATCTTTTTTTTTCTTTTCCAGGGGGCTCCGCCCCCTGGGACCCCCGGCGCATAGAATCATTTTTCTACGGTACATTTCTTCCTGATCTTTTTTTCTTTTCCAGGGGGCTCCGCCCCCTGGGACCCCCGGCGCATAGAATCATTTTTCTACGGTACTTTTCTTCCTGATCTTCTTTTCTTTTCCAGGGGCTCTGCCCCCTGAGACCCCCGGCGCATAGAATTATTTTTCTAAGGTACTTTTCTTCCTGATCTTTTTTTTCTTTTCCAGGGGGCTCCGCCCCCTGGGACCCCCGGCGCATAGAATTATTTTTCTAAGGTACTTTTCTTCCTGATCTTCTTTTCTTTTCCAGGGGCTCTGCCCCCTGAGACCCCCGGCGCATAGAATTATTTTTCTAAGGTACTTTTCTTCCTGATCTTTTTTTCTTTTCCAGGGGTCTCCGCCCCCTGGGACCCCCGGCGCATAGAATCATTTTTCTACAGTACTTTTCTTCCTGATCTTTTTTTTCTTTTCCAGGGGGCTCCGCCCCCTGGGACCCCCGGCGCATAGAATCATTTTTCGACAGTACTTTTCTTCCTGATCTTTTTTTTTCTTTTCCAGGGGGCTCCGCCCCCTGGGACCCCCGGCGCATAGAATCATTTTTCTACGGTACATTTCTTCCTGATCTTTTTTTCTTTTCCAGGGGGCTCCGCCCCCTGGGACCCCCGGCGCAGAGAATCATTTTTCTACGGTACATTTCTTCCTGATCTTTTTTTCTTTTCCAGGGGTCTCCGCCCCCTGGGACCCCCGGCGCATAGAATCATTTTTCTACAGTACTTTTCTTCCTGATCTTTTTTTTCTTTTCCAGGGGGCTCCGCCCCCTGGGACCCCCGGCGCATAGAATTATTTTTCTAAGGTACTTTTCTTCCTGATCTTTTTTTCTTTTCCAGGGGGCTCCGCCCCCTGGGACCCCCGGCGCATAGAATCATTTTTCGACAGTACTTTTCTTCCTGATCTTTTTTTTTCTTTTCCAGGGGGCTCCGCCCCCTGGGACCCCCGGCGCATAGAGAATCATTTTTCGACAGTACTTTTCTTCCTGATCTTTTTTTTTCTTTTCCAGGGGGCTCCGCCCCCTGGGACCCCCGGCGCATAGAATCATTTTTCTACGGTACATTTCTTCCTGATCTTTTTTTCTTTTCCAGGGGGCTCCGCCCCCTGGGACCCCCGGCGCATAGAATCATTTTTCTACGGTACTTTTCTTCCTGATCTTCTTTTCTTTTCCAGGGGCTCTGCCCCCTGAGACCCCCGGCGCATAGAATTATTTTTCTAAGGTACTTTTCTTCCTGATCTTTTTTTTCTTTTCCAGGGGGCTCCGCCCCCTGGGACCCCCGGCGCATAGAATTATTTTTCTAAGGTACTTTTCTTCCTGATCTTTTTTTTTCTTTTCCAGGGGGCTCCGCCCCCTGGGACCCCCGGCGCATAGAATCATTTTTCTACGGTACATTTCTTCCTGATCTTTTTTTCTTTTCCAGGGGTCTCCGCCCCCTGGGACCCCCGGCGCATAGAATCATTTTTCTACAGTACTTTTCTTCCTGATCTTTTTTTTCTTTTCCAGGGGGCTCCGCCCCCTGGGACCCCCGGCGCATAGAATCATTTTTCGACAGTACTTTTCTTCCTGATCTTTTTTTTTCTTTTCCAGGGGGCTCCGCCCCCTGGGACCCCCGGCGCATAGAATCATTTTTCTACGGTACATTTCTTCCTGATCTTTTTTTCTTTTCCAGGGGGCTCCGCCCCCTGGGACCCCCGGCGCATAGAATCATTTTTCTACGGTACATTTCTTCCTGATCTTTTTTTCTTTTCCAGGGGTCTCCGCCCCCTGGGACCCCCGGCGCATAGAATCATTTTTCTACAGTACTTTTCTTCCTGATCTTTTTTTTCTTTTCCAGGGGGCTCCGCCCCCTGGGATCCCCGGCGCATAGAATTATTTTTCTAAGGTACTTTTCTTCCTGATCTTTTTTTCTTTTCCAGGGGGCTCCGCCCCCTGGGACCCCCGGCGCATAGAATCATTTTTCTACAGTACTTTTCTTCCTGATCTTTTTTTTTCTTTTCCAGGGGGCTCCGCCCCCTGGGACCCCCGGCGCATAGAATCATTTTTCTACGGTACATTTCTTCCTGATCTTTTTTTCTTTTCCAGGGGTCTCCGCCCCCTGGGACCCCCGGCGCATAGAATCATTTTTCTACAGTACTTTTCTTCCTGATCTTTTTTTTCTTTTCCAGGGGGCTCCGCCCCCTGGGACCCCCGGCGCATAGAATTATTTTTCTAAGGTACTTTTCTTCCTGATCTTTTTTTCTTTTCCAGGGGGCTCCGCCCCCTGGGACCCCCGGCGCATAGAATCATTTTTCTACAGTACTTTTCTTCCTGATCTTTTTTTTCTTTTCCAGGGGGCTCCGCCCCCTGGGACCCCCGGCGCATAGAATCATTTTTCGACAGTACTTTTCTTCCTGATCTTTTTTTTTTCTTTTCCAGGGGGCTCCGCCCCCTGGGACCCCCGGCGCATAGCATCATTTTTCTACAGTACTTTTCTTCCTGATCTTTTTTTCTTTTCCAGGGGGCTCCGCCCCCTGGGACCCCCGGCGCATAGAATCATTTTTCTACGGTACATTTCTTCCTGATCTTTTTTCTTTTCCAGGGGGAGTTGAAAGGATAAAAACAAAAACCCTAAACCAACCCGTGGTCGATCCAGCGAAGTTCTGATTTGCAGGCGACTTATCTGCCACTGCGCTTTAGAAACACGTGTTCGCTGGTTGTTGAACATTGCATATGTAACACGTGAAATTTGACCCCAATTTGCACTTATTCGGTCATAACTACAGTATCCCGATAGGTGGAGATTTGGAATAAGTCCAGTCCGTTTATAAAAAATTACGACTATCGTCTCTCAAAATTTCAAGCAAATAACTATATTCCGAAGAGAGTTATTAAGACAAATCGAGCCAGACAAATATCGCGACATCCATATATACATATATATAAGAAAACATACAAACATTTTTTGTTACACGTGCGTTTTATAATAGTAATGTGGAACATCCAAAATTGGACAATTCCCCACCTTAACTGGTCAAACATCGAAGATTGGACAAAAAGGGAATATAATGATGGCTAGAACCTTTGAATGAAACAGAAGAAAAACAAGCTTATTAAAATTTATTGAAGAAATCACTATTATTCACCATGGATCTTGTCGACTTTCCGGGCTTTCGTCAAGACCGTTGAACAAGTTCTTCTTGCTGGTTGTTATATTTTCTTCGTTGTCACTGAAAAAAACAAAAATATAGATTGCCAGAGGGATCGAAACTGGGATTTTGTTAGAGAGATGCTAATGACTCAACCATTAAACACAACTTCTCAAAAGAAAAACTCAATTTTTTATATTTTTTTATTCGCTTCTCAAAAGGAGAAACCCAATTTTTCGGGCTCGGCCTATTTCTTCGAAAAAAGCAAAAATTGGAGTCAGCGCGAGTGATTGAACTCAAACTCCCTTAAGTTAAAG
>CAXBUI010000393.1:0-42676 GCA_963978915.1 Caenorhabditis parvicauda | reverse complement strand
AATTGAATGCCAAAAATCAATGGTCCTTCAAAATGTAGTTTTCCAGTTTTGTAGGAAGTTTTTCAGTTATGTAAGACTTTTTCTTGATCAAAATTCAACGCTGATTCCAAAACACTCAACCAAATGTCGCTAGCTCGTCTGTGAGCTGAGTTACGAAAAATCGATATGACTACACTCTTCTAATTGAATGCCAAAAATCAATGGTCCTTCAAAATGTAGTTTTTCAGTTATGTAAGACTTTTTCTTGATCAAAATTCAACGCTGATTCCAAAACACTCAACCAAATGTCGCTAGCTCGTCTGTGAGCTGAGTTACGAAAAATCGATATGACTACACTCTTCTAATTGAATGCCAAAAATCAATGGTCCTTCAAAATGTAGTTTTCCAGTTTTGTAGGACTTTTTCTTGATCAAAAAGTTTTTCAGTTATGTAAGACTTTTTCTTGATCAAAATTCAACGCTGATTCCAAAACACTCAACCAAATGTCGCTAGCTCGTCTGTGAGCTGAGTTACGAAAAATCGATATGACTACACTCTTCTAATTGAATGCCAAAAATCAATGGTCCTTCAAAATGTAGTTTTCCAGTTTTGTAGGACTTTTTCTTGATCAAAATTCAACGCTGATTCCAAAACACTCAACCAAATGTCGCTAGCTCGTCTGTGAGCTGAGTTACGAAAAATCGATATGACTACACTCTTCTAATTGAATGCCAAAAATCAATGGTCCTTCAAAATGTAGTTTTTCAGTTATGTAAGACTTTTTCTTGATCAAAATTCAACGCTGATTCCAAAACACTCAACCAAATGTCGCTAGCTCGTCTGTGAGCTGAGTTACGAAAAATCGATATGACTACACTCTTCTAATTGAATGCCAAAAATCAATGGTCCTTCAAAATGTAGTTTTTCAGTTATGTAAGACTTTTTCTTGATCAAAATTCAACGCTGATTCCAAAACACTCAACCAAATGTCGCTAGCTCGTTTGTGAGATGAGTTACGAAAAATCGATATGACTACACTTTTCTAATTGAATGCCAAAAATCAATGGTCCTTCAAAATGTAGTTTTCCAGTTATGTAGGACTTTTTCTTGATCAAAATTCAACGCTGATTCCAAAACACTCAACCAAATGTCGCTAGCTCGTCTGTGAGCTGAGTTACGAAAAATCGATATGACTACACTCTTCTAATTGAATGCCAAAAATCAATGGTCCTTCAAAATGTAGTTTTCCAGTTTTGTAGGACTTTTTCTTGATCAAAATTCAACGCTGATTCCAAAACACTCAACCAAATGTCGCTAGCTCGTCTGTGAGCTGAGTTACGAAAAATCGATATGACTACACTCTTCTAATTGAATGCCAAAAATCAATGGTCCTTCAAAATGTAGTTTTTCAGTTATGTAAGACTTTTTCTTGATCAAAATTCAACGCTGATTCCAAAACACTCAACCAAATGTCGCTAGCTCGTCTGTGAGCTGAGTTACAAAAAATCGATATGACTACACCCTTCGAATTGAATGCCGAAAATCAATGGTCCTTCAAAATGTAGTTTTTCAGTTGTGCAGGACATTTTCTTGATCAAATTTCAACGCTGATTCCAAAAAACTCAACCTCATGTCGCTAGCTTATCTGTGAGCTGAGTTACAAAAAATCGATATGACTCTACCCTTTGAATTGAATGCCAAAAATCAAAGGTACTTCAAAATGTAGTTTTTCAGTTTTGCAGGACATTTTCTTGATCAAATTTCAACGCTGATTCTAAAAAACTCAACCTCATGTCGCTGGCTTATCTGTGAGCTGAGTTACGAAAAATCGATATGACTACACCCTTTGAATTGAATGCCGAAAATCAAAGGTCCTTCAAAATGTAGTTTTTCGACTTTGCAGGACATTTTCTTGATCAAAATTCAACGCTGATTCCAAAAAACTTGACCTCATGTCGATAGCTTAACTGTGAGCTGAGTTACGAAAAATCGACATGACTACACCCTTCGAAATCAGATGTCAAGAATCAAAGGTTCTTCAAAATATAGTTTTTCAGTTTTGCAGAACATTTTCTTGATCAAAATTCAACGCTGATTTCAAACAACCCAACCTCATGTCGCTAGCTTATCTGTGAGCTGAGTTACGAAAAATCGATATGACTACACCCTTTGAACTGAATGCCAAGAATCAAAGGTCCTTCAAAATGTAGTTTTTCAACTTTGCAGGACATTTTCTTGATTGAAATTCAACGCTGATTCTAAAAAACTCAACCTCATGTCGCTAGCTTATCTGTGAGCTGAGTTACAAAAAATCGATATGACTACACCCTTCAAAATCAGATGCCAAGAATCAAAGGTCCTTCAAAATGTAGTTTTTCAACTTTGCAGGACATTTTCTTGATTAAAATTCAACGCTGATTCTAAAAAACTCAACCTCATGTCGCTAGCTTATCTGTGAGCTGAGTTACGAAAAATCGATATGACTACACCCTTTGAATTGAATGCCGAAAATCAAAGGTCCTTCAAAATGTAGTTTTTCAACTTTGCAGGACATTTTCTTGATCAAAATTCAACGCTGATTCCAAAAAACTCAACTTCATGTCGCTAGCTTATCTGTGAGCTGAGTTACAAAAAATCGATATGACTACACCCTTCGAATTGAATGCCGAAAATCAATGGTCCTTCAAAATGTAGTTTTTCAGTTGTGCAGGACATTTTCTTGATCAAATTTCAACGCTGATTCCAAAAAACTCAACCTCATGTCGCTAGCTTATCTGTGAGCTGAGTTACAAAAAATCGATATGACTCTACCCTTTGAATTGAATGCCAAAAATCAAAGGTACTTCAAAATGTAGTTTTTCAGTTTTGCAGGACATTTTCTCGATCAAATTTCAACGCTGATTCTAAAAAACTCAACCTCATGTCGCTAGCTTATCTTTGAGTTGAGTTACGAAAAATCGATATGACTACACCCTTCGAAATCAGATGTCAAGAATCAAAGGTTCTTCAAAATATAGTTTTTCAGTTTTGCAGAACATTTTCTTGATCAAAATTCAACGCTGATTCCAAAAAACTCAACTTCATGTCGCTAGCTTATCTGTGAGCTGAGTTACAAAAAATCGATATGACTACACCCTTCGAAATCAGATGTCAAGAATCAAAGGTTCTTCAAAATATAGTTTTTCAGTTTTGCAGAACATTTTCTTGATCAAAATTCAACGCTGATTCCAAAAAACTCAACTTCATGTCGCTAGCTTATCTGTGAGCTGAGTTACAAAAAATCGATATGACTACACCCTTCGAATTGAATGCCGAAAATCAATGGTCCTTCAAAATGTAGTTTTTCAGTTGTGCAGGACATTTTCTTGATCAAATTTCAACGCTGATTCCAAAAAACTCAACCTCATGTCGCTAGCTTATCTGTGAGCTGAGTTACAAAAAATCGATATGACTCTACCCTTTGAATTGAATGCCAAAAATCAAAGGTACTTCAAAATGTAGTTTTTCAGTTTTGCAGGACATTTTCTTGATCAAATTTCAACGCTGATTCTAAAAAACTCAACCTCATGTCGCTGGCTTATCTGTGAGCTGAGTTACGAAAAATCGATATGACTACACCCTTTGAATTGAATGCCGAAAATCAAAGGTCCTTCAAAATGTAGTTTTTCGACTTTGCAGGACATTTTCTTGATCAAAATTCAACGCTGATTCCAAAAAACTTGACCTCATGTCGATAGCTTAACTGTGAGCTGAGTTACGAAAAATCGACATGACTACACCCTTCGAAATCAGATGTCAAGAATCAAAGGTTCTTCAAAATATAGTTTTTCAGTTTTGCAGAACATTTTCTTGATCAAAATTCAACGCTGATTTCAAACAACCCAACCTCATGTCGCTAGCTTATCTGTGAGCTGAGTTACGAAAAATCGATATGACTACACCCTTTGAACTGAATGCCAAGAATCAAAGGTCCTTCAAAATGTAGTTTTTCAACTTTGCAGGACATTTTCTTGATTAAAATTCAACGCTGATTCTAAAAAACTCAACCTCATGTCGCTAGCTTATCTGTGAGCTGAGTTACAAAAAATCGATATGACTACACCCTTTGAATTGAATGCCGAAAATCTAAGGTCCTTCAAAATGTAGTTTTTCAACTATGCAGGACATTTTCTTGATTGAAATTCAACGCTGATTCTAAAAAACTCAACCTCATGTTGCTAGCTTATCTGTGAGCTGAGTTACAAAAAATCGATATGACTACACCCTTCGAAATCAGATGTCAAGAATCAAAGGTTCTTCAAAATATAGTTTTTCAGTTTTGCAGAACATTTTCTTGATCAAAATTCAACGCTGATTCCAAAAAACTCAACTTCATGTCGCTAGCTTATCTGTGAGCTGAGTTACAAAAAATCGATATGACTACACCCTTCGAATTGAATGCCGAAAATCAATGGTCCTTCAAAATGTAGTTTTTCAGTTATGTAAGACTTTTTCTTGATCAAAATTCAACGCTGATTCCAAAACACTCAACCAAATGTCGCTAGCTCGTCTGTGAGCTGAGTTACGAAAAATCGATATGACTACACTCTTCTAATTGAATGCCAAAAATCAATGGTCCTTCAAAATGTAGTTTTCCAGTTTTGTAGGACTTTTTCTTGATCAAAATTCAACGCTGATTCCAAAACACTCAACCAAATGTCGCTAGCTCGTCTGTGAGCTGAGTTACGAAAAATCGATATGACTACACTCTTCTAATTGAATGCCAAAAATCAATGGTCCTTCAAAATGTAGTTTTTCAGTTATGTAAGACTTTTTCTTGATCAAAATTCAACGCTGATTCCAAAACACTCAACCAAATGTCGCTAGCTCGTCTGTGAGCTGAGTTACGAAAAATCGATATGACTACACTCTTCTAATTGAATGCCAAAAATCAATGGTCCTTCAAATTGTAGTTTTCCAGTTTTGTAGGACTTTTTCTTGATCAAAATTCAACGCTGATTCCAAAACACTCAACCAAATGTCGCTAGCTCGTCTGTGAGCTGAGTTACGAAAAATCGATATGACTACACTCTTCTAATTGAATGCCAAAAATCAATGGTCCTTCAAAATGTAGTTTTTCAGTTATGTAAGACTTTTTCTTGATCAAAATTCAACGCTGATTCCAAAACACTCAACCAAATGTCGCTAGCTCGTCTGTGAGCTGAGTTACGAAAAATCGATATGACTACACTCTTCTAATTGAATGCCAAAAATCAATGGTCCTTCAAAATGTAGTTTTTCAGTTATGTAAGACTTTTTCTTGATCAAAATTCAACGCTGATTCCAAAACACTCAACCAAATGTCGCTAGCTCGTCTGTGAGCTGAGTTACGAAAAATCGATATGACTACACTCTTCTAATTGAATGCCAAAAATCAATGGTCCTTCAAAATGTAGTTTTTCAGTTATGTAAGACTTTTTCTTGATCAAAATTCAACGCTGATTCCAAAACACTCAACCAAATGTCGCTAGCTCGTCTGTGAGCTGAGTTACGAAAAATCGATATGACTACACTCTTCTAATTGAATGCCAAAAATCAATGGTCCTTCAAAATGTAGTTTTTCAGTTATGTAAGACTTTTTCTTGATCAAAATTCAACGCTGATTCCAAAACACTCAACCAAATGTCGCTAGCTCGTCTGTGAGCTGAGTTACGAAAAATCGATATGACTACAGTCTTCTAATTGAATGCCAAAAATCAATGGTCCTTCAAAATGTAGTTTTCCAGTTTTGTAGGACTTTTTCTTGATCAAAATTCAACGCTGATTCCAAAACACTCAACCAAATGTCGCTAGCTCGTCTGTGAGCTGAGTTACAAAAATCTATATGACTACAGTCTTCTAATTGAATGCCAAAAATCAATGGTCCTTCAAAATGTAGTTTTCCAGTTTTGTAGGACTTTTTCTTGATCAAAATTCAACGCTGATTCCAAAACACTCAACCAAATGTCGCTAGCTCGTCTGTGAGCTGAGTTACGAAAAATCGATATGACTACACTCTTCTAATTGAATGCCAAAAATCAATGGTCCTTCAAAATGTAGTTTTCCAGTTTTGTAGGACTTTTTCTTGATCAAAATTCAACGCTGATTCCAAAACACTCAACCAAATGTCGCTAGCTCGTCTGTGAGCTGAGTTACGAAAAATCGATATGACTACACTCTTCTAATTGAATGCCAAAAATCAATGGTCCTTCAAAATGTAGTTTTTCAGTTATGTAAGACTTTTTCTTGATCAAAATTCAACGCTGATTCCAAAACACTCAACCAAATGTCGCTAGCTCGTCTGTGAGCTGAGTTACGAAAAATCGATATGACTACACTCTTCTAATTGAATGCCAAAAATCAATGGTCCTTCAAATTGTAGTTTTCCAGTTTTGTAGGACTTTTTCTTGATCAAAATTCAACGCTGATTCCAAAACACTCAACCAAATGTCGCTAGCTCGTCTGTGAGCTGAGTTACGAAAAATCGATATGACTACACTCTTCTAATTGAATGCCAAAAATCAATGGTCCTTCAAAATGTAGTTTTTCAGTTATGTAAGACTTTTTCTTGATCAAAATTCAACGCTGATTCCAAAACACTCAACCAAATGTCGCTAGCTCGTCTGTGAGCTGAGTTACGAAAAATCGATATGACTACACTCTTCTAATTGAATGCCAAAAATCAATGGTCCTTCAAAATGTAGTTTTTCAGTTATGTAAGACTTTTTCTTGATCAAAATTCAACGCTGATTCCAAAACACTCAACCAAATGTCGCTAGCTCGTCTGTGAGCTGAGTTACGAAAAATCGATATGACTACACTCTTCTAATTGAATGCCAAAAATCAATGGTCCTTCAAAATGTAGTTTTTCAGTTATGTAAGACTTTTTCTTGATCAAAATTCAACGCTGATTCCAAAACACTCAACCAAATGTCGCTAGCTCGTCTGTGAGCTGAGTTACGAAAAATCGATATGACTACACTCTTCTAATTGAATGCCAAAAATCAATGGTCCTTCAAAATGTAGTTTTTCAGTTATGTAAGACTTTTTCTTGATCAAAATTCAACGCTGATTCCAAAACACTCAACCAAATGTCGCTAGCTCGTCTGTGAGCTGAGTTACGAAAAATCGATATGACTACAGTCTTCTAATTGAATGCCAAAAATCAATGGTCCTTCAAAATGTAGTTTTCCAGTTTTGTAGGACTTTTTCTTGATCAAAATTCAACGCTGATTCCAAAACACTCAACCAAATGTCGCTAGCTCGTCTGTGAGCTGAGTTACAAAAATCTATATGACTACACTCTTCGAATTGAATGCCAAAAATCAATGGTCCTTCAAAATGTAGTTTTCCAGTTTTGTAGGACTTTTTCTTGATCAAAATTCAACGCTGATTCCAAAACACTCAACCAAATGTCGCTAGCTCGTCTGTGAGCTGAGTTACGAAAAATCGATATGACTACACTCTTCTAATTGAATGCCAAAAATCAATGGTCCTTCAAAATGTAGTTTTTCAGTTATGTAAGACTTTTTCTTGATCAAAATTCAACGCTGATTCCAAAACACTCAACCAAATGTCGCTAGCTCGTCTGTGAGCTGAGTTACGAAAAATCGATATGACTACACTCTTCTAATTGAATGCCGAAAATCAATGGTCCTTCAAAATGTAGTTTTCCAGTTTTGTAGGACTTTTTCTTGATCAAAATTCAACGCTGATTCCAAAACACTCAACCAAATGTCGCTAGCTCGTCTGTGAGCTGAGTTACGAAAAATCGATATGACTACACTCTTCTAATTGAATGCCAAAAATCAATGGTCCTTCAAAATGTAGTTTTTCAGTTATGTGAGACTTTTTCTTGATCAAAATTCAACGCTGATTCCAAAACACTCAACCAAATGTCGCTAGCTCGTCTGTGAGCTGAGTTACGAAAAATCGATATGACTACACTCTTCTAATTGAATGCCAAAAATCAATGGTCCTTCAAAATGTAGTTTTTCAGTTATGTAAGACTTTTTCTTGATCAAAATTCAACGCTGATTCCAAAACACTCAACCAAATGTCGCTAGCTCGTCTGTGAGCTGAGTTACGAAAAATCGATATGACTACACTCTTCTAATTGAATGCCAAAAATCAATGGTCCTTCAAAATGTAGTTTTTCAGTTATGTAAGACTTTTTCTTGATCAAAATTCAACGCTGATTCCAAAACACTCAACCAAATGTCGCTAGCTCGTCTGTGAGCTGAGTTACGAAAAATCGATATGACTACACTCTTCTAATTGAATGCCAAAAATCAATGGTCCTTCAAAATGTAGTTTTCCAGTTTTGTAGGACTTTTTCTTGATCAAAATTCAACGCTGATTCCAAAACACTCAACCAAATGTCGCTAGCTCGTCTGTGAGCTGAGTTACGAAAAATCGATATGACTACACTCTTCTAATTGAATGCCAAAAATCAATGGTCCTTCAAAATGTAGTTTTCCAGTTTTGTAGGACTTTTTCTTGATCAAAATTCAACGCTGATTCCAAAACACTCAACCAAATGTCGCTAGCTCGTCTGTGAGCTGAGTTACAAAAATCGATATGACTACACTCTTCGAATTGAATGCCAAAAATCAATGGTCCTTCAAAATGTAGTTTTCCAGTTTTGTAGGACTTTTTCTTGATCAAAATTCAACGCTGATTCCAAAACACTCAACCAAATGTCGCTAGCTCGTCTGTGAGCTGAGTTACGAAAAATCGATATGACTACACTCTTCTAATTGAATGCCAAAAATCAATGGTCCTTCAAAATGTAGTTTTTCAGTTATGTAAGACTTTTTCTTGATCAAAATTCAACGCTGATTCCAAAACACTCAACCAAATGTCGCTAGCTCGTCTGTGAGCTGAGTTACGAAAAATCGATATGACTACACTCTTCTAATTGAATGCCAAAAATCAATGGTCCTTCAAAATGTAGTTTTTCAGTTATGTAAGACTTTTTCTTGATCAAAATTCAACGCTGATTCCAAAACACTCAACCAAATGTCGCTAGCTCGTCTGTGAGCTGAGTTACGAAAAATCGATATGACTACACTCTTCTAATTGAATGCCAAAAATCAATGGTCCTTCAAAATGTAGTTTTCCAGTTTTGTAGGACTTTTTCTTGATCAAAATTCAACGCTGATTCCAAAACACTCAACCAAATGTCGCTAGCTCGTCTGTGAGCTGAGTTACGAAAAATCGATATGACTACACTCTTCTAATTGAATGCCAAAAATCAATGGTCCTTCAAAATGTAGTTTTTCAGTTATGTAAGACTTTTTCTTGATCAAAATTCAACGCTGATTCCAAAACACTCAACCAAATGTCGCTAGCTCGTCTGTGAGCTGAGTTACGAAAAATCGATATGACTACACTCTTCTAATTGAATGCCAAAAATCAATGGTCCTTCAAAATGTAGTTTTTCAGTTATGTAAGACTTTTTCTTGATCAAAATTCAACGCTGATTCCAAAACACTCAACCAAATGTCGCTAGCTCGTCTGTGAGCTGAGTTACGAAAAATCGATATGACTACACTCTTCTAATTGAATGCCAAAAATCAATGGTCCTTCAAAATGTAGTTTTTCAGTTATGTAAGACTTTTTCTTGATCAAAATTCAACGCTGATTCCAAAACACTCAACCAAATGTCGCTAGCTCGTCTGTGAGCTGAGTTACGAAAAATCGATATGACTACACTCTTCTAATTGAATGCCAAAAATCAATGGTCCTTCAAAATGTAGTTTTCCAGTTTTGTAGGACTTTTTCTTGATCAAAATTCAACGCTGATTCCAAAACACTCAACCAAATGTCGCTAGCTCGTCTGTGAGCTGAGTTACGAAAAATCGATATGACTACACTCTTCTAATTGAATGCCAAAAATCAATGGTCCTTCAAAATGTAGTTTTTCAGTTATGTAAGACTTTTTCTTGATCAAAATTCAACGCTGATTCCAAAACACTCAACCAAATGTCGCTAGCTCGTCTGTGAGCTGAGTTACGAAAAATCGATATGACTACACTCTTCTAATTGAATGCCAAAAATCAATGGTCCTTCAAAATGTAGTTTTCCAGTTTTGTAGGACTTTTTCTTGATCAAAATTCAACGCTGATTCCAAAACACTCAACCAAATGTCGCTAGCTCGTCTGTGAGCTGAGTTACGAAAAATCGATATGACTACACTCTTCTAATTGAATGCCAAAAATCAATGGTCCTTCAAAATGTAGTTTTTCAGTTATGTAAGACTTTTTCTTGATCAAAATTCAACGCTGATTCCAAAACACTCAACCAAATGTCGCTAGCTCGTCTGTGAGCTGAGTTACGAAAAATCGATATGACTACACTCTTCTAATTGAATGCCAAAAATCAATGGTCCTTCAAAATGTAGTTTTTCAGTTATGTAAGACTTTTTCTTGATCAAAATTCAACGCTGATTCCAAAACACTCAACCAAATGTCGCTAGCTCGTTTGTGAGATGAGTTACGAAAAATCGATATGACTACACTTTTCTAATTGAATGCCAAAAATCAATGGTCCTTCAAAATGTAGTTTTCCAGTTATGTAGGACTTTTTCTTGATCAAAATTCAACGCTGATTCCAAAACACTCAACCAAATGTCGCTAGCTCGTCTGTGAGCTGAGTTACGAAAAATCGATATGACTACACTCTTCTAATTGAATGCCAAAAATCAATGGTCCTTCAAAATGTAGTTTTCCAGTTTTGTAGGACTTTTTCTTGATCAAAATTCAACGCTGATTCCAAAACACTCAACCAAATGTCGCTAGCTCGTCTGTGAGCTGAGTTACGAAAAATCGATATGACTACACTCTTCTAATTGAATGCCAAAAATCAATGGTCCTTCAAAATGTAGTTTTTCAGTTATGTAAGACTTTTTCTTGATCAAAATTCAACGCTGATTCCAAAACACTCAACCAAATGTCGCTAGCTCGTCTGTGAGCTGAGTTACAAAAAATCGATATGACTACACCCTTCGAATTGAATGCCGAAAATCAATGGTCCTTCAAAATGTAGTTTTTCAGTTGTGCAGGACATTTTCTTGATCAAATTTCAACGCTGATTCCAAAAAACTCAACCTCATGTCGCTAGCTTATCTGTGAGCTGAGTTACAAAAAATCGATATGACTCTACCCTTTGAATTGAATGCCAAAAATCAAAGGTACTTCAAAATGTAGTTTTTCAGTTTTGCAGGACATTTTCTTGATCAAATTTCAACGCTGATTCTAAAAAACTCAACCTCATGTCGCTGGCTTATCTGTGAGCTGAGTTACGAAAAATCGATATGACTACACCCTTCGAATTGAATGCCGAAAATCAAAGGTCCTTCAAAATGTAGTTTTTCAGTTTGCAGGACATTTTCTTGATCAAAATTCAACGCTGATTCCAAAAAACTTGACCTCATGTCGATAGCTTAACTGTGAGCTGAGTTACGAAAAATCGACATGACTACACCCTTCGAAATCAGATGTCAAGAATCAAAGGTTCTTCAAAATATAGTTTTTCAGTTTTGCAGAACATTTTCTTGATCAAAATTCAACGCTGATTTCAAACAACCCAACCTCATGTCGCTAGCTTATCTGTGAGCTGAGTTACGAAAAATCGATATGACTACACCCTTTGAACTGAATGCCAAGAATCAAAGGTCCTTCAAAATGTAGTTTTTCAACTTTGCAGGACATTTTCTTGATTGAAATTCAACGCTGATTCTAAAAAACTCAACCTCATGTCGCTAGCTTATCTGTGAGCTGAGTTACAAAAAATCGATATGACTACACCCTTCAAAATCAGATGCCAAGAATCAAAGGTCCTTCAAAATGTAGTTTTTCAACTTTGCAGGACATTTTCTTGATTAAAATTCAACGCTGATTCTAAAAAACTCAACCTCATGTCGCTAGCTTATCTGTGAGCTGAGTTACGAAAAATCGATATGACTACACCCTTTGAATTGAATGCCGAAAATCAAAGGTCCTTCAAAATGTAGTTTTTCAGTTTTGCAGGACATTTTCTTGATCAAATTTCAACGCTGATTCTAAAAAACTCAACCTCATGTCGCTAGCTTATCTGTGAGTTGAGTTACGAAAAATCGATATGACTACACCCTTCGAAATCAGATGCCAAGAATCAAAGGTTCTTCAAAATATAGTTTTTCAGTTTTGCAGGACATTTTCTTGATCAAAATTCAACGCTGATTCCAAAAAACTCAACCTCATGTCGCTAGCTTATCTGTGAGCTGAGTTACAAAAAATCGATATGACTACACCCTTCGAAATCAGATGTCAAGAATCAAAGGTTCTTCAAAATATAGTTTTTCAGTTTTGCAGAACATTTTCTTGATCAAAATTCAACGCTGATTCCAAAAAACTCAACCTCATGTCGCTAGCTTATCTGTGAGCTGAGTTACAAAAAATCGATATGACTACACCCTTCGAATTGAATGCCGAAAATCAATGGTCCTTCAAAATGTAGTTTTTCAGTTTGCAGGACATTTTCTTGATCAAATTTCAACGCTGATTCCAAAAAACTCAACCTCATGTCGCTAGCTTATCTGTGAGCTGAGTTACAAAAAATCGATATGACTCTACCCTTTGAATTGAATGCCAAAAATCAAAGGTACTTCAAAATGTAGTTTTTCAGTTTTGCAGGACATTTTCTTGATCAAATTTCAACGCTGATTCTAAAAAACTCAACCTCATGTCGCTAGCTTATCTGTGAGCTGAGTTACGAAAAATCGATATGACTACACCCTTTGAATTGAATGCCGAAAATCAAAGGTCCTTCAAAATGTAGTTTTTCACTTTGCAGGACATTTTCTTGATCAAAATTCAACGCTGATTCCAAAAAACTTGACCTCATGTCGATAGCTTAACTGTGAGCTGAGTTACGAAAAATCGACATGACTACACCCTTCGAAATCAGATGTCAAGAATCAAAGGTTCTTCAAAATATAGTTTTTCAGTTTTGCAGAACATTTTCTTGATCAAAATTCAACGCTGATTTCAAACAACCCAACCTCATGTCGCTAGCTTATCTGTGAGCTGAGTTACGAAAAATCGATATGACTACACCCTTTGAACTGAATGCCAAGAATCAAAGGTCCTTCAAAATGTAGTTTTTCAACTTTGCAGGACATTTTCTTGATTAAAATTCAACGCTGATTCTAAAAAACTCAACCTCATGTCGCTAGCTTATCTGTGAGCTGAGTTACAAAAAATCGATATGACTACACCCTTTGAATTGAATGCCGAAAATCTAAGGTCCTTCAAAATGTAGTTTTTCAACTATGCAGGACATTTTCTTGATTGAAATTCAACGCTGATTCTAAAAAACTCAACCTCATGTTGCTAGCTTATCTGTGAGCTGAGTTACAAAAAATCGATATGACTACACCCTTCGAAATCAGATGTCAAGAATCAAAGGTTCTTCAAAATATAGTTTTTCAGTTTTGCAGAACATTTTCTTGATCAAAATTCAACGCTGATTCCAAAAAACTCAACTTCATGTCGCTAGCTTATCTGTGAGCTGAGTTACAAAAAATCGATATGACTACACCCTTCGAATTGAATGCCGAAAATCAATGGTCCTTCAAAATGTAGTTTTTCAGTTGTGCAGGACATTTTCTTGATCAAATTTCAACGCTGATTCCAAAAAACTCAACCTCATGTCGCTAGCTTATCTGTGAGCTGAGTTACAAAAAATCGATATGACTCTACCCTTTGAATTGAATGCCAAAAATCAAAGGTACTTCAAAATGTAGTTTTTCAGTTTTGCAGGACATTTTCTTGATCAAATTTCAACGCTGATTCTAAAAAACTCAACCTCATGTCGCTGGCTTATCTGTGAGCTGAGTTACGAAAAATCGATATGACTACACCCTTTGAATTGAATGCCGAAAATCAAAGGTCCTTCAAAATGTAGTTTTTCGACTTTGCAGGACATTTTCTTGATCAAAATTCAACGCTGATTCCAAAAAACTTGACCTCATGTCGATAGCTTAACTGTGAGCTGAGTTACGAAAAATCGACATGACTACACCCTTCGAAATCAGATGTCAAGAATCAAAGGTTCTTCAAAATATAGTTTTTCAGTTTTGCAGAACATTTTCTTGATCAAAATTCAACGCTGATTTCAAACAACCCAACCTCATGTCGCTAGCTTATCTGTGAGCTGAGTTACGAAAAATCGATATGACTACACCCTTTGAACTGAATGCCAAGAATCAAAGGTCCTTCAAAATGTAGTTTTTCAACTTTGCAGGACATTTTCTTGATTAAAATTCAACGCTGATTCTAAAAAACTCAACCTCATGTCGCTAGCTTATCTGTGAGCTGAGTTACAAAAAATCGATATGACTACACCCTTTGAATTGAATGCCGAAAATCTAAGGTCCTTCAAAATGTAGTTTTTCAACTATGCAGGACATTTTCTTGATTGAAATTCAACGCTGATTCTAAAAAACTCAACCTCATGTTGCTAGCTTATCTGTGAGCTGAGTTACAAAAAATCGATATGACTACACCCTTTGAATTGAATGCCGAAAATCAAAGGTCCTTCAAAATGTAGTTTTTCAACTTTGCAGGACATTTTCTTGATTGAAATTCAACGCTGATTCTAAAAAACTCAACCTCATGTCGCTAGCTTATCTGTGAGCTGAGTTACAAAAAATCGATATGACTACACCCTTCAAAATCAGATGCCAAGAATCAAAGGTCCTTCAAAATGTAGTTTTTCAACTTTGCAGGACATTTTCTTGATTAAAATTCAACGCTGATTCTAAAAAACTCAACCTCATGTCGCTAGCTTATCTGTGAGCTGAGTTACGAAAAATCGATATGACTACACCCTTTGAACTGAATGCCAAGAATCAAAGGTCCTTCAAAATGTAGTTTTTCAACTTTGCAGGACATTTTCTTGATTGAAATTCAACGCTGATTCTAAAAAACTCAACCTCATGTCGCTAGCTTATCTGTGAGCTGAGTTACAAAAAATCGATATGACTACACCCTTCAAAATCAGATGCCAAGAATCAAAGGTCCTTCAAAATGTAGTTTTTCAACTTTGCAGGACATTTTCTTGATTAAAATTCAACGCTGATTCTAAAAAACTCAACCTCATGTCGCTAGCTTATCTGTGAGCTGAGTTACGAAAAATCGATATGACTACACCCTTTGAATTGAATGCCGAAAATCAAAGGTCCTTCAAAATGTAGTTTTTCAACTTTGCAGGACATTTTCTTGATCAAAATTCAACGCTGATTCCAAAAAACTCAACTTCATGTCGCTAGCTTATCTGTGAGCTGAGTTACAAAAAATCGATATGACTACACCCTTCGAATTGAATGCCGAAAATCAATGGTCCTTCAAAATGTAGTTTTTCAGTTGTGCAGGACATTTTCTTGATCAAATTTCAACGCTGATTCCAAAAAACTCAACCTCATGTCGCTAGCTTATCTGTGAGCTGAGTTACAAAAAATCGATATGACTCTACCCTTTGAATTGAATGCCAAAAATCAAAGGTACTTCAAAATGTAGTTTTTCAGTTTTGCAGGACATTTTCTCGATCAAATTTCAACGCTGATTCTAAAAAACTCAACCTCATGTCGCTAGCTTATCTTTGAGTTGAGTTACGAAAAATCGATATGACTACACCCTTCGAAATCAGATGTCAAGAATCAAAGGTTCTTCAAAATATAGTTTTTCAGTTTTGCAGAACATTTTCTTGATCAAAATTCAACGCTGATTCCAAAAAACTCAACTTCATGTCGCTAGCTTATCTGTGAGCTGAGTTACAAAAAATCGATATGACTACACCCTTCGAAATCAGATGTCAAGAATCAAAGGTTCTTCAAAATATAGTTTTTCAGTTTTGCAGAACATTTTCTTGATCAAAATTCAACGCTGATTCCAAAAAACTCAACTTCATGTCGCTAGCTTATCTGTGAGCTGAGTTACAAAAAATCGATATGACTACACCCTTCGAATTGAATGCCGAAAATCAATGGTCCTTCAAAATGTAGTTTTTCAGTTGTGCAGGACATTTTCTTGATCAAATTCCAACGCTGATTCCAAAAAACTCAACCTCATGTCGCTAGCTTATCTGTGAGCTGAGTTACAAAAAATCGATATGACTCTACCCTTTGAATTGAATGCCAAAAATCAAAGGTACTTCAAAATGTAGTTTTTCAGTTTTGCAGGACATTTTCTTGATCAAATTTCAACGCTGATTCTAAAAAACTCAACCTCATGTCGCTAGCTTATCTGTGAGCTGAGTTACGAAAAATCGATATGACTACACCCTTTGAATTGAATGCCGAAAATCAAAGGTCCTTCAAAATGTAGTTTTTCAACTTTGCAGGACATTTTCTTGATCAAAATTCAACGCTGATTCCAAAAAACTCAACTTCATGTCGCTAGCTTATCTGTGAGCTGAGTTACAAAAAATCGATATGACTACACCCTTCGAATTGAATGCCGAAAATCAATGGTCCTTCAAAATGTAGTTTTTCAACTTTGCAGGACATTTTCTTGATCAAAATTCAACGCTGATTCCAAAAAACTCAACTTCATGTCGCTAGCTTATCTGTGAGCTGAGTTACAAAAAATCGATATGACTACACCCTTCGAATTGAATGCCGAAAATCAATGGTCCTTCAAAATGTAGTTTTTCAGTTGTGCAGGACATTTTCTTGATCAAATTTCAACGCTGATTCCAAAAAACTCAACCTCATGTCGCTAGCTTATCTGTGAGCTGAGTTACAAAAAATCGATATGACTACACCCTTCAAAATCAGATGCCAAGAATCAAAGGTCCTTCAAAATGTAGTTTTTCAACTTTGCAGGACATTTTCTTGATTAAAATTCAACGCTGATTCTAAAAAACTCAACCTCATGTCGCTAGCTTATCTGTGAGCTGAGTTACGAAAAATCGATATGACTACACCCTTCGAAATCAGATGTCAAGAATCAAAGGTTCTTCAAAATATAGTTTTTCAGTTTTGCAGAACATTTTCTTGATCAAAATTCAACGCTGATTTCAAACAACCCAACCTCATGTCGCTAGCTTATCTGTGAGCTGAGTTACAAAAAATCGATATAACTCTACCCTTTGAATTGAATGCCAAAAATCAAAGGTTCTTCAAAATGTAGTTTTTCAGTTTTGCAGGACATTTTCTTGATCAAAATTCAACGCTGATTCCAAAAAACTTGACCTCATGTCGATAGCTTAACTGTGAGCTGAGTTACGAAAAATCGACATGACTACACCCTTCGAAATCAGATGTCAAGAATCAAAGGTTCTTCAAAATATAGTTTTTCAGTTTTGCAGAACATTTTCTTGATCAAAATTCAACGCTGATTTCAAACAACCCAACCTCATGTCGTTAGCTTATCTGTGAGCTGAGTTACAAAAAATCGATATGACTACACCCTTTGAACTGAATGCCAAGAATCAAAGGTCCTTCAAAATGTAGTTTTTCAACTTTGCAGGACATTTTCTTGATTAAAATTCAACGCTGATTCTAAAAAACTCAACCTCATGTCGCTAGCTTATCTGTGAGCTGAGTTACAAAAAATCGATATGACTACACCCATTGAATTGAATGCCGAAAATCTAAGGTCCTTCAAAATGTAGTTTTTCAACTATGCAGGACATTTTCTTGATTGAAATTCAACGCTGATTCTAAAAAACTCAACCTCATGTCGCTAGCTTATCTGTGAGCTGAGTTACAAAAAATCGATATGACTACACCCTTTGAATTGAATGCCGAAAATCAAAGGTCCTTCAAAATGTAGTTTTTCAACTTTGCAGGACATTTTCTTGATTGAAATTCAACGCTGATTCTAAAAAACTCAACCTCATGTCGCTAGCTTATCTGTGAGCTGAGTTACAAAAAATCGATATGACTACACCCTTCAAAATCAGATGCCAAGAATCAAAGGTCCTTCAAAATGTAGTTTTTCAACTTTGCAGGACATTTTCTTGATTAAAATTCAACGCTGATTCTAAAAAACTCAACCTCATGTCGCTAGCTTTTCTGTGAGCTGAGTTACGAAAAATCGATATGACTACACCCTTTGAACTGAATGCCAAGAATCAAAGGTCCTTCAAAATGTAGTTTTTCAACTTTGCAGGACATTTTCTTGATTGAAATTCAACGCTGATTCTAAAAAACTCAACCTCATGTCGCTAGCTTATCTGTGAGCTGAGTTACAAAAAATCGATATGACTACACCCTTCAAAATCAGATGCCAAGAATCAAAGGTCCTTCAAAATGTAGTTTTTCAACTTTGCAGGACATTTTCTTGATTAAAATTCAACGCTGATTCTAAAAAACTCAACCTCATGTCGCTAGCTTATCTGTGAGCTGAGTTACGAAAAATCGATATGACTACACCCTTTGAACTGAATGCCAAGAATCAAAGGTCCTTCAAAATGTAGTTTTTCAACTTTGCAGGACATTTTCTTGATTGAAATTCAACGCTGATTCTAAAAAACTCAACCTCATGTCGCTAGCTTATCTGTGAGC
The DNA here is from genome assembly GCA_963978915.1 of Caenorhabditis parvicauda. NCBI lineage: Eukaryota > Metazoa > Nematoda > Chromadorea > Rhabditida > Rhabditidae > Caenorhabditis > Caenorhabditis parvicauda. The sequence goes on along the minus strand of CAXBUI010000393.1, from coordinate 24,123 downwards.
TGAGTTACAAAAAATCGATATGACTACACCCTTCAAAATCAGATGCCAAGAATCAAAGGTCCTTCAAAATGTAGTTTTTCAACTTTGCAGGACATTTTCTTGATTAAAATTCAACGCTGATTCTAAAAAACTCAACCTCATGTCGCTAGCTTATCTGTGAGCTGAGTTACAAAAAATCGATATGACTACACCCTTTGAATTGAATGCCGAAAATCAAAGGTCCTTCAAAATGTAGTTTTTCAACTTTGCAGGACATTTTCTTGATTGAAATTCAACGCTGATTCTAAAAAACTCAACCTCATGTCGCTAGCTTATCTGTGAGCTGAGTTACAAAAAATCGATATGACTACACCCTTCAAAATCAGATGCCAAGAATCAAAGGTCCTTCAAAATGTAGTTTTTCAACTTTGCAGGACATTTTCTTGATTAAAATTCAACGCTGATTCTAAAAAACTCAACCTCATGTCGCTAGCTTTTCTGTGAGCTGAGTTACGAAAAATCGATATGACTACACCCTTTGAACTGAATGCCAAGAATCAAAGGTCCTTCAAAATGTAGTTTTTCAACTTTGCAGGACATTTTCTTGATTGAAATTCAACGCTGATTCTAAAAAACTCAACCTCATGTCGCTAGCTTATCTGTGAGCTGAGTTACAAAAAATCGATATGACTACACCCTTCAAAATCAGATGCCAAGAATCAAAGGTCCTTCAAAATGTAGTTTTTCAACTTTGCAGGACATTTTCTTGATTAAAATTCAACGCTGATTCTAAAAAACTCAACCTCATGTCGCTAGCTTATCTGTGAGCTGAGTTACGAAAAATCGATATGACTACACCCTTTGAACTGAATGCCAAGAATCAAAGGTCCTTCAAAATGTAGTTTTTCAACTTTGCAGGACATTTTCTTGATTGAAATTCAACGCTGATTCTAAAAAACTCAACCTCATGTCGCTAGCTTATCTGTGAGCTGAGTTACAAAAAATCGATATGACTACACCCTTCAAAATCAGATGCCAAGAATCAAAGGTCCTTCAAAATGTAGTTTTTCAACTTTGCAGGACATTTTCTTGATTAAAATTCAACGCTGATTCTAAAAAACTCAACCTCATGTCGCTAGCTTATCTGTGAGCTGAGTTACGAAAAATCGATATGACTACACCCTTTGAATTGAATGCCGAAAATCAAAGGTCCTTCAAAATGTAGTTTTTCAACTTTGCAGGACATTTTCTTGATCAAAATTCAACGCTGATTCCAAAAAACTCAACTTCATGTCGCTAGCTTATCTGTGAGCTGAGTTACAAAAAATCGATATGACTACACCCTTCGAATTGAATGCCGAAAATCAATGGTCCTTCAAAATGTAGTTTTTCAGTTGTGCAGGACATTTTCTTGATCAAATTTCAACGCTGATTCCAAAAAACTCAACCTCATGTCGCTAGCTTATCTGTGAGCTGAGTTACAAAAAATCGATATGACTCTACCCTTTGAATTGAATGCCAAAAATCAAAGGTACTTCAAAATGTAGTTTTTCAGTTTTGCAGGACATTTTCTTGATCAAATTTCAACGCTGATTCTAAAAAACTCAACCTCATGTCGCTAGCTTATCTTTGAGTTGAGTTACGAAAAATCGATATGACTACACCCTTCGAAATCAGATGTCAAGAATCAAAGGTTCTTCAAAATATAGTTTTTCAGTTTTGCAGAACATTTTCTTGATCAAAATTCAACGCTGATTTCAAACAACCCAACCTCATGTCGCTAGCTTATCTGTGAGCTGAGTTACAAAAAATCGATATAACTCTACCCTTTGAATTGAATGCCAAAAATCAAAGGTTCTTCAAAATGTAGTTTTTCAGTTTTGCAGGACATTTTCTTGATCAAAATTCAACGCTGATTCCAAAAAACTCAACCTCATGTCGCTAGCTTATCTGTGAGCTGAGGTACGAAAAGTCGATATGGTTACACCCTTCGAATTGAATGCCGAAAATCAATGGTCCTTCAAAATGTAGTTTTTCAGTTTTGCAGGACTTTTTCTTGATCAAAATTCAACGCTGATTCCAAAAAGCTCAACCGCATGTCGCTAGCTTATCTGTGAGCTGAGTTACGAAAAATCGATATGACTACACCCTTCGAAATCAGATGTCAAGAATCAAAGGTTCTTCAAAATATAGTTTTTCAGTTTCGCAGGACATTTTCTCGATCAACATCCAACGCTGATTTCAAAAAACCCAACCTCATGTCGCTAGCTTATCTGTGAGTTGAGTTACAAAAAATCGATATAACTCTACCCTTTGAATTGAATGCCAAAAATCAAAGGTTCTTCAAAATGTAGTTTTTCAGTTTTGCAGGACATTTTCTTGATCAAAATTCAACGCTGATTCCAAAAAACTCAACCTCATGTCGCTAGCTTATCTGTGAGCTGAAGTACGAAAAGTCGATATGGTTACACCCTTCGAATTGAATGCCGAAAATCAATGGTCCTTCAAAATGTAGTTTTTCAGTTTTGCAGGACATTTTCTTGATCAAAATTCAACGCTGATTCCAAAAAACTTGACCTCATGTCGCTAGCTTATCTTTGAGTTGAGTTACGAAAAATCGATATGACTACACCCTTCGAAATCAGATGTCAAGAATCAAAGGTCCTTCAAAATGTAGTTTTTCAACTTTGCAGGACATTTTCTTGATTAAAATTCAACGCTGATTCTAAAAAACTCAACCTCATGTCGCTAGCTTTTCTGTGAGCTGAGTTACGAAAAATCGATATGACTACACCCTTTGAACTGAATGCCAAGAATCAAAGGTCCTTCAAAATGTAGTTTTTCAACTTTGCAGGACATTTTCTTGATTAAAATTCAACGCTGATTCTAAAAAACTCAACCTCATGTCGCTAGCTTATCTGTGAGCTGAGTTACAAAAAATCGATATGACTACACCCTTTGAATTGAATGCCGAAAATCTAAGGTCCTTCAAAATGTAGTTTTTCAACTATGCAGGACATTTTCTTGATTGAAATTCAACGCTGATTCTAAAAAACTCAACCTCATGTCGCTAGCTTATCTGTGAGCTGAGTTACAAAAAATCGATATGACTACACCCTTTGAATTGAATGCCGAAAATCAAAGGTCCTTCAAAATGTAGTTTTTCAACTTTGCAGGACATTTTCTTGATTGAAATTCAACGCTGATTCTAAAAAACTCAACCTCATGTCGCTAGCTTATCTGTGAGCTGAGTTACAAAAAATCGATATGACTACACCCTTCAAAATCAGATGCCAAGAATCAAAGGTCCTTCAAAATGTAGTTTTTCAACTTTGCAGGACATTTTCTTGATTAAAATTCAACGCTGATTCTAAAAAACTCAACCTCATGTCGCTAGCTTTTCTGTGAGCTGAGTTACGAAAAATCGATATGACTACACCCTTTGAACTGAATGCCAAGAATCAAAGGTCCTTCAAAATGTAGTTTTTCAACTTTGCAGGACATTTTCTTGATTGAAATTCAACGCTGATTCTAAAAAACTCAACCTCATGTCGCTAGCTTATCTGTGAGCTGAGTTACAAAAAATCGATATGACTACACCCTTCAAAATCAGATGCCAAGAATCAAAGGTCCTTCAAAATGTAGTTTTTCAACTTTGCAGGACATTTTCTTGATTAAAATTCAACGCTGATTCTAAAAAACTCAACCTCATGTCGCTAGCTTATCTGTGAGCTGAGTTACGAAAAATCGATATGACTACACCCTTTGAACTGAATGCCAAGAATCAAAGGTCCTTCAAAATGTAGTTTTTCAACTTTGCAGGACATTTTCTTGATTGAAATTCAACGCTGATTCTAAAAAACTCAACCTCATGTCGCTAGCTTATCTGTGAGCTGAGTTACAAAAAATCGATATGACTACACCCTTCAAAATCAGATGCCAAGAATCAAAGGTCCTTCAAAATGTAGTTTTTCAACTTTGCAGGACATTTTCTTGATTAAAATTCAACGCTGATTCTAAAAAACTCAACCTCATGTCGCTAGCTTATCTGTGAGCTGAGTTACGAAAAATCGATATGACTACACCCTTTGAATTGAATGCCGAAAATCAAAGGTCCTTCAAAATGTAGTTTTTCAACTTTGCAGGACATTTTCTTGATCAAAATTCAACGCTGATTCCAAAAAACTCAACTTCATGTCGCTAGCTTATCTGTGAGCTGAGTTACAAAAAATCGATATGACTACACCCTTCGAATTGAATGCCGAAAATCAATGGTCCTTCAAAATGTAGTTTTTCAGTTGTGCAGGACATTTTCTTGATCAAATTTCAACGCTGATTCCAAAAAACTCAACCTCATGTCGCTAGCTTATCTGTGAGCTGAGTTACAAAAAATCGATATGACTCTACCCTTTGAATTGAATGCCAAAAATCAAAGGTACTTCAAAATGTAGTTTTTCAGTTTTGCAGGACATTTTCTTGATCAAATTTCAACGCTGATTCTAAAAAACTCAACCTCATGTCGCTAGCTTATCTTTGAGTTGAGTTACGAAAAATCGATATGACTACACCCTTCGAAATCAGATGTCAAGAATCAAAGGTTCTTCAAAATATAGTTTTTCAGTTTTGCAGAACATTTTCTTGATCAAAATTCAACGCTGATTTCAAACAACCCAACCTCATGTCGCTAGCTTATCTGTGAGCTGAGTTACAAAAAATCGATATAACTCTACCCTTTGAATTGAATGCCAAAAATCAAAGGTTCTTCAAAATGTAGTTTTTCAGTTTTGCAGGACATTTTCTTGATCAAAATTCAACGCTGATTCCAAAAAACTCAACCTCATGTCGCTAGCTTATCTGTGAGCTGAGGTACGAAAAGTCGATATGGTTACACCCTTCGAATTGAATGCCGAAAATCAATGGTCCTTCAAAATGTAGTTTTTCAGTTTTGCAGGACTTTTTCTTGATCAAAATTCAACGCTGATTCCAAAAAGCTCAACCGCATGTCGCTAGCTTATCTGTGAGCTGAGTTACGAAAAATCGATATGACTACACCCTTCGAAATCAGATGTCAAGAATCAAAGGTTCTTCAAAATATAGTTTTTCAGTTTCGCAGGACATTTTCTCGATCAACATCCAACGCTGATTTCAAAAAACCCAACCTCATGTCGCTAGCTTATCTGTGAGTTGAGTTACAAAAAATCGATATAACTCTACCCTTTGAATTGAATGCCAAAAATCAAAGGTTCTTCAAAATGTAGTTTTTCAGTTTTGCAGGACATTTTCTTGATCAAAATTCAACGCTGATTCCAAAAAACTCAACCTCATGTCGCTAGCTTATCTGTGAGCTGAAGTACGAAAAGTCGATATGGTTACACCCTTCGAATTGAATGCCGAAAATCAATGGTCCTTCAAAATGTAGTTTTTCAGTTTTGCAGGACATTTTCTTGATCAAAATTCAACGCTGATTCCAAAAAACTTGACCTCATGTCGATAGCTTAACTGTGAGCTGAGTTACGAAAAATCGACATGACTACACCCTTCGAAATCAGATGTCAAGAATCAAAGGTTCTTCAAAATATAGTTTTTCAGTTTTGCAGAACATTTTCTTGATCAAAATTCAACGCTGATTTCAAACAACCCAACCTCATGTCGCTAGCTTATCTGTGAGCTGAGATACAAAAAATCGATATAACTCTACCCTTTGAATTGAATGCCAAAAATCAAAGGTTCTTCAAAATGTAGTTTTTCAGTTTTGAGGGACATTTTCTTGATCAAAATTCAACGCTGATTCCAAAAAACTCAACCTCATGTCGCTAGCTTATCTGTGAGCTGAAGTACGAAAAGTCGATATGGTTACACCCTTCGAATTGAATGCCGAAAATCAATGGTCCTTCAAAATGTAGTTTTTCAGTTTTGCAGGACATTTTCTTGATCAAAATTCAACGCTGATTCCAAAAAACTCAACCTCATGTCGCTAGCTTATCTGTGAGCTGAAGTACGAAAAGTCGATATGGTTACACCCTTCGAATTGAATGCCGAAAATCAATGGTCCTTCAAAATGTAGTTTTTCAGTTTTGCAGGACATTTTCTTGATCAAAATTCAACGCTGATTCCAAAAAACTTGACCTCATGTCGATAGCTTAACTGTGAGCTGAGTTACGAAAAATCGACATGACTACACCCTTCGAAATCAGATGTCAAGAATCAAAGGTTCTTCAAAATATAGTTTTTCAGTTTTGCAGGACATTTTCTTGATCAAAATTCAACGCTGATTCCAAAAAACTCAACCTCATGTCGCTAGCTTATCTGTGAGCTGAAGTACGAAAAGTCGATATGACTACACCCTTTGAATTGAATGCCGAAAATCTAAGGTCCTTCAAAATGTAGTTTTTCAACTATGCAGGACATTTTCTTGATCAAAATTCAACGCTGATTCCAAAAAACTCAACCTCATGTCGCTAGCTTATCTGTGAGCTGAGTTACAAAAAATCGATATGACTACACCCTTCAAAATCAGATGCCAAGAATCAAAGGTCCTTCAAAATGTAGTTTTTCAACTTTGCAGGACATTTTCTTGATTGAAATTCAACGCTGATTCTAAAAAACTCAACCTCATGTCGCTAGCTTATCTGTGAGCTGAGTTACAAAAAATCGATATGACTACACCCTTCAAAATCAGATGCCAAGAATCAAAGGTCCTTCAAAATGTAGTTTTTCAACTTTGCAGGACATTTTCTTGATTAAAATTCAACGCTGATTCTAAAAAACTCAACCTCATGTCGCTAGCTTATCTGTGAGCTGAGTTACGAAAAATCGATATGACTACACCCTTTGAATTGAATGCCGAAAATCAAAGGTCCTTCAAAATGTAGTTTTTCAACTTTGCAGGACATTTTCTTGATCAAAATTCAACGCTGATTCCAAAAAACTCAACCTCATGTCGCTAGCTTATCTGTGAGCTGAGTTACAAAAAATCGATATGACTACACCCTTCGAATTGAATGCCGAAAATCAATGGTCCTTCAAAATGTAGTTTTTCAGTTGTGCAGGACATTTTCTTGATCAAATTTCAACGCTGATTCAAAAAAACTCAACCTCATGTCGCTAGCTTATCTGTGAGCTGAGTTACAAAAAATCGATATGACTCTACCCTTTGAATTGAATGCCAAAAATCAAAGGTACTTCAAAATGTAGTTTTTCAGTTTTGCAGGACATTTTCTTGATCAAATTTCAACGCTGATTCTAAAAAACTCAACTTCATGTCGCTAGCTTATCTTTGAGTTGAGTTACGAAAAATCGATATGACTACACCCTTCGAAATCAGATGTCAAGAATCAAAGGTTCTTCAAAATATAGTTTTTCAGTTTTGCAGAACATTTTCTTGATCAAAATTCAACGCTGATTTCAAACAACCCAACCTCATGTCGCTAGCTTATCTGTGAGCTGAGTTACAAAAAATCGATATAACTCTACCCTTTGAATTGAATGCCAAAAATCAAAGGTTCTTCAAAATGTAGTTTTTCAGTTTTGCAGGACATTTTCTTGATCAAAATTCAACGCTGATTCCAAAAAACTCAACCTCATGTCGCTAGTTTATCTGTGAGCTGAAGTACGAAAAGTCGATATGGTTACACCCTTCGAATTGAATGCCGAAAATCAATGGTCCTTCAAAATGTAGTTTTTCAGTTTTGCAGGACATTTTCTTGATCAAAATTCAACGCTGATTCCAAAAAACTTGACCTCATGTCGCTAGCTTATCTGTGAGCTGAGTTGCAAAAAATCGATATGACTACACCCTTCAAAATCAGATGCCAAGAATCAAAGGTCCTTCAAAATGTAGTTTTTCAACTTTGCAGGACATTTTCTTGATTGAAATTCAACGCTGATTCTAAAAAACTCAACCTCATGTCGCTAGCTTATCTGTGAGCTGAGTTACAAAAAATCGATATGACTACACCCTTCGAATTGAATGCCGAAAATCAATGGTCCTTCAAAATGTAGTTTTTCAGTTGTGCAGGACATTTTCTTGATCAAATTTCAACGCTGATTCCAAAAAACTCAACCTCATGTCGCTAGCTCATCTGTGAGCTGAGTTACAAAGAATCGATATGACTCTACCCTTTGAATTGAATGCCAAAAATCAAAGGTACTTCAAAATGTAGTTTTTCAGTTTTGCAGGACATTTTCTTGATCAAATTTCAACGCTGATTCTAAAAAACTCAACCTCATGTCGCTAGCTTATCTTTGAGTTGAGTTACGAAAAATCGATATGACTACACCCTTCGAAATCAGATGTCAAGAATCAAAGGTTCTTCAAAATATAGTTTTTCAGTTTTGCAGAACATTTTCTTGATCAAAATTCAACGCTGATTTCAAACAACCCAACCTCATGTCGCTAGCTTATCTGTGAGCTGAGTTACAAAAAATCGATATAACTCTACCCTTTGAATTGAATGCCAAAAATCAAAGGTTCTTCAAAATGTAGTTTTTCAGTTTTGCAGGACATTTTCTTGATCAAAATTCAACGCTGATTCCAAAAAACTCAACCTCATGTCGCTAGCTTATCTGTGAGCTGAAGTACGAAAAGTCGATATGGTTACACCCTTCGAATTGAATGCCGAAAATCAATGGTCCTTCAAAATGTAGTTTTTCAGTTTTGCAGGACATTTTCTTGATCAAAATTCAACGCTGATTCCAAAAAACTTGACCTCATGTCGATAGCTTAACTGTGAGCTGAGTTACGAAAAATCGATATGACTACACCCTTCGAAATCAGATGTCAAGAATCAAAGGTTCTTCAAAATATAGTTTTTCAGTTTTGCAGAACATTTTCTTGATCAAAATTCAACGCTGATTTCAAACAACCCAACCTCATGTCGCTAGCTTATCTGTGAGCTGAGTTACAAAAAATCGATATGACTACACCCTTTGAATTGAATGCCGAAAATCTAAGGTCCTTCAAAATGTAGTTTTTCAACTATGCAGGACATTTTCTTGATTGAAATTCAACGCTGATTCTAAAAAACTCAACCTCATGTCGCTAGCTTATCTGTGAGCTGAGTTACAAAGAATCGATATGACTCTACCCTTTGAATTGAATGCCAAAAATCAAAGGTACTTCAAAATGTAGTTTTTCAGTTTTGCAGGACATTTTCTTGATCAAATTTCAACGCTGATTCTAAAAAACTCAACCTCATGTCGCTAGCTTATCTTTGAGTTGAGTTACGAAAAATCGATATGACTACACCCTTCGAAATCAGATGTCAAGAATCAAAGGTTCTTCAAAATATAGTTTTTCAGTTTTGCAGAACATTTTCTTGATTAAAATTCAACGCTGATTCTAAAAAACTCAACCTCATGTCGCTAGCTTATCTGTGAGCTGAGTTACAAAAAATCGATATGACTACACCCTTTGAATTGAATGCCGAAAATCAAAGGTCCTTCAAAATGTAGTTTTTCAACTTTGCAGGACATTTTCTTGATTGAAATTCAACGCTGATTCTAAAAAACTCAACCTCATGTCGCTAGCTTATCTGTGAGCTGAGTTACAAAAAATCGATATGACTACACCCTTCAAAATCAGATGCCAAGAATCAAAGGTCCTTCAAAATGTAGTTTTTCAACTTTGCAGGACATTTTCTTGATTAAAATTCAACGCTGATTCTAAAAAACTCAACCTCATGTCGCTAGCTTTTCTGTGAGCTGAGTTACGAAAAATCGATATGACTACACCCTTTGAACTGAATGCCAAGAATCAAAGGTCCTTCAAAATGTAGTTTTTCAACTTTGCAGGACATTTTCTTGATTGAAATTCAACGCTGATTCTAAAAAACTCAACCTCATGTCGCTAGCTTATCTGTGAGCTGAGTTACAAAAAATCGATATGACTACACCCTTCAAAATCAGATGCCAAGAATCAAAGGTCCTTCAAAATGTAGTTTTTCAACTTTGCAGGACATTTTCTTGATTAAAATTCAACGCTGATTCTAAAAAACTCAACCTCATGTCGCTAGCTTATCTGTGAGCTGAGTTACGAAAAATCGATATGACTACACCCTTTGAACTGAATGCCAAGAATCAAAGGTCCTTCAAAATGTAGTTTTTCAACTTTGCAGGACATTTTCTTGATTGAAATTCAACGCTGATTCTAAAAAACTCAACCTCATGTCGCTAGCTTATCTGTGAGCTGAGTTACAAAAAATCGATATGACTACACCCTTCAAAATCAGATGCCAAGAATCAAAGGTCCTTCAAAATGTAGTTTTTCAACTTTGCAGGACATTTTCTTGATTAAAATTCAACGCTGATTCTAAAAAACTCAACCTCATGTCGCTAGCTTATCTGTGAGCTGAGTTACGAAAAATCGATATGACTACACCCTTTGAATTGAATGCCGAAAATCAAAGGTCCTTCAAAATGTAGTTTTTCAACTTTGCAGGACATTTTCTTGATCAAAATTCAACGCTGATTCCAAAAAACTCAACTTCATGTCGCTAGCTTATCTGTGAGCTGAGTTACAAAAAATCGATATGACTACACCCTTCGAATTGAATGCCGAAAATCAATGGTCCTTCAAAATGTAGTTTTTCAGTTGTGCAGGACATTTTCTTGATCAAATTTCAACGCTGATTCCAAAAAACTCAACCTCATGTCGCTAGCTTATCTGTGAGCTGAGTTACAAAAAATCGATATGACTCTACCCTTTGAATTGAATGCCAAAAATCAAAGGTACTTCAAAATGTAGTTTTTCAGTTTTGCAGGACATTTTCTTGATCAAATTTCAACGCTGATTCTAAAAAACTCAACCTCATGTCGCTAGCTTATCTTTGAGTTGAGTTACGAAAAATCGATATGACTACACCCTTCGAAATCAGATGTCAAGAATCAAAGGTTCTTCAAAATATAGTTTTTCAGTTTTGCAGAACATTTTCTTGATCAAAATTCAACGCTGATTTCAAACAACCCAACCTCATGTCGCTAGCTTATCTGTGAGCTGAGTTACAAAAAATCGATATAACTCTACCCTTTGAATTGAATGCCAAAAATCAAAGGTTCTTCAAAATGTAGTTTTTCAGTTTTGCAGGACATTTTCTTGATCAAAATTCAACGCTGATTCCAAAAAACTCAACCTCATGTCGCTAGCTTATCTGTGAGCTGAGGTACGAAAAGTCGATATGGTTACACCCTTCGAATTGAATGCCGAAAATCAATGGTCCTTCAAAATGTAGTTTTTCAGTTTTGCAGGACTTTTTCTTGATCAAAATTCAACGCTGATTCCAAAAAGCTCAACCGCATGTCGCTAGCTTATCTGTGAGCTGAGTTACGAAAAATCGATATGACTACACCCTTCGAAATCAGATGTCAAGAATCAAAGGTTCTTCAAAATATAGTTTTTCAGTTTCGCAGGACATTTTCTCGATCAACATCCAACGCTGATTTCAAAAAACCCAACCTCATGTCGCTAGCTTATCTGTGAGCTGAGTTACAAAAAATCGATATGACTACACCCTTTGAATTGAATGCCGAAAATCAAAGGTCCTTCAAAATGTAGTTTTTCAACTTTGCAGGACATTTTCTTGATTGAAATTCAACGCTGATTTCAAAAAACCCAACCTCATGTCGCTAGCTTATCTGTGAGCTGAGTTACAAAAAATCGATATGACTACACCCTTTGAATTGAATGCCGAAAATCAAAGGTCCTTCAAAATGTAGTTTTTCAACTTTGCAGGACATTTTCTTGATTGAAATTCAACGCTGATTCTAAAAAACTCAACCTCATGTCGCTAGCTTATCTGTGAGCTGAGTTACAAAAAATCGATATGACTACACCCTTCAAAATCAGATGCCAAGAATCAAAGGTCCTTCAAAATGTAGTTTTTCAACTTTGCAGGACATTTTCTTGATTAAAATTCAACGCTGATTCTAAAAAACCCAACCTCATGTCGCTAGCTTTTCTGTGAGCTGAGTTACGAAAAATCGATATGACTACACCCTTTGAACTGAATGCCAAGAATCAAAGGTCCTTCAAAATGTAGTTTTTCAACTTTGCAGGACATTTTCTTGATTGAAATTCAACGCTGATTCTAAAAAACTCAACCTCATGTCGCTAGCTTATCTGTGAGCTGAGTTACAAAAAATCGATATGACTACACCCTTCAAAATCAGATGCCAAGAATCAAAGGTCCTTCAAAATGTAGTTTTTCAACTTTGCAGGACATTTTCTTGATTAAAATTCAACGCTGATTCTAAAAAACTCAACCTCATGTCGCTAGCTTATCTGTGAGCTGAGTTACGAAAAATCGATATGACTACACCCTTTGAACTGAATGCCAAGAATCAAAGGTCCTTCAAAATGTAGTTTTTCAACTTTGCAGGACATTTTCTTGATTGAAATTCAACGCTGATTCTAAAAAACTCAACCTCATGTCGCTAGCTTATCTGTGAGCTGAGTTACAAAAAATCGATATGACTACACCCTTCAAAATCAGATGCCAAGAATCAAAGGTCCTTCAAAATGTAGTTTTTCAACTTTGCAGGACATTTTCTTGATTAAAATTCAACGCTGATTCTAAAAAACTCAACCTCATGTCGCTAGCTTATCTGTGAGCTGAGTTACGAAAAATCGATATGACTACACCCTTTGAATTGAATGCCGAAAATCAAAGGTCCTTCAAAATGTAGTTTTTCAACTTTGCAGGACATTTTCTTGATCAAAATTCAACGCTGATTCCAAAAAACTCAACTTCATGTCGCTAGCTTATCTGTGAGCTGAGTTACAAAAAATCGATATGACTACACCCTTCGAATTGAATGCCGAAAATCAATGGTCCTTCAAAATGTAGTTTTTCAGTTGTGCAGGACATTTTCTTGATCAAATTTCAACGCTGATTCCAAAAAACTCAACCTCATGTCGCTAGCTTATCTGTGAGCTGAGTTACAAAAAATCGATATGACTCTACCCTTTGAATTGAATGCCAAAAATCAAAGGTACTTCAAAATGTAGTTTTTCAGTTTTGCAGGACATTTTCTTGATCAAATTTCAACGCTGATTCTAAAAAACTCAACCTCATGTCGCTAGCTTATCTTTGAGTTGAGTTACGAAAAATCGATATGACTACACCCTTCGAAATCAGATGTCAAGAATCAAAGGTTCTTCAAAATATAGTTTTTCAGTTTTGCAGAACATTTTCTTGATCAAAATTCAACGCTGATTTCAAACAACCCAATCTCATGTCGCTAGCTTATCTGTGAGCTGAGTTACAAAAAATCGATATAACTCTACCCTTTGAATTGAATGCCAAAAATCAAAGGTTCTTCAAAATGTAGTTTTTCAGTTTTGCAGGACATTTTCTTGATCAAAATTCAACGCTGATTCCAAAAAACTCAACCTCATGTCGCTAGCTTATCTGTGAGCTGAGGTACGAAAAGTCGATATGGTTACACCCTTCGAATTGAATGCCGAAAATCAATGGTCCTTCAAAATGTAGTTTTTCAGTTTTGCAGGACTTTTTCTTGATCAAAATTCAACGCTGATTCCAAAAAGCTCAACCGCATGTCGCTAGCTTATCTGTGAGCTGAGTTACGAAAAATCGATATGACTACACCCTTCGAAATCAGATGTCAAGAATCAAAGGTTCTTCAAAATATAGTTTTTCAGTTTCGCAGGACATTTTCTCGATCAACATCCAACGCTGATTTCAAAAAACCCAACCTCATGTCGCTAGCTTATCTGTGAGTTGAGTTACAAAAAATCGATATAACTCTACCCTTTGAATTGAATGCCAAAAATCAAAGGTTCTTCAAAATGTAGTTTTTCAGTTTTGCAGGACATTTTCTTGATCAAAATTCAACGCTGATTCCAAAAAACTCAACCTCATGTCGCTAGCTTATCTGTGAGCTGAAGTACGAAAAGTCGATATGGTTACACCCTTCGAATTGAATGCCGAAAATCAATGGTCCTTCAAAATGTAGTTTTTCAGTTTTGCAGGACATTTTCTTGATCAAAATTCAACGCTGATTCCAAAAAACTTGACCTCATGTCGATAGCTTAACTGTGAGCTGAGTTACGAAAAATCGACATGACTACACCCTTCGAAATCAGATGTCAAGAATCAAAGGTTCTTCAAAATATAGTTTTTCAGTTTTGCAGAACATTTTCTTGATCAAAATTCAACGCTGATTTCAAACAACCCAACCTCATGTCGCTAGCTTATCTGTGAGCTGAGATACAAAAAATCGATATAACTCTACCCTTTGAATTGAATGCCAAAAATCAAAGGTTCTTCAAAATGTAGTTTTTCAGTTTTGAGGGACATTTTCTTGATCAAAATTCAACGCTGATTCCAAAAAACTCAACCTCATGTCGCTAGCTTATCTGTGAGCTGAAGTACGAAAAGTCGATATGGTTACACCCTTCGAATTGAATGCCGAAAATCAATGGTCCTTCAAAATGTAGTTTTTCAGTTTTGCAGGACATTTTCTTGATCAAAATTCAACGCTGATTCCAAAAAACTCAACCTCATGTCGCTAGCTTATCTGTGAGCTGAAGTACGAAAAGTCGATATGGTTACACCCTTCGAATTGAATGCCGAAAATCAATGGTCCTTCAAAATGTAGTTTTTCAGTTTTGCAGGACATTTTCTTGATCAAAATTCAACGCTGATTCCAAAAAACTTGACCTCATGTCGATAGCTTAACTGTGAGCTGAGTTACGAAAAATCGACATGACTACACCCTTCGAAATCAGATGTCAAGAATCAAAGGTTCTTCAAAATATAGTTTTTCAGTTTTGCAGGACATTTTCTTGATCAAAATTCAACGCTGATTCCAAAAAACTCAACCTCATGTCGCTAGCTTATCTGTGAGCTGAAGTACGAAAAGTCGATATGACTACACCCTTTGAATTGAATGCCGAAAATCTAAGGTCCTTCAAAATGTAGTTTTTCAACTATGCAGGACATTTTCTTGATTGAAATTCAACGCTGATTCTAAAAAACTCAACCTCATGTCGCTAGCTTATCTGTGAGCTGAGTTACAAAAAATCCATATGACTACACCCTTTGAATTGAATGCCGAAAATCAAAGGTCCTTCAAAATGTAGTTTTTCAACTTTGCAGGACATTTTCTTGATTGAAATTCAACGCTGATTCTAAAAAACTCAACCTCATGTCGCTAGCTTATCTGTGAGCTGAGTTACGAAAAATCGATATGACTACACCCTTTGAATTGAATGCCGAAAATCAAAGGTCCTTCAAAATGTAGTTTTTCAACTTTGCAGGACATTTTCTTGATTGAAATTCAACGCTGATTCTAAAAAACTCAACCTCATGTCGCTAGCTTATCTGTGAGCTGAGTTACAAAAAATCGATATGACTACACCCTTCAAAATCAGATGCCAAGAATCAAAGGTCCTTCAAAATGTAGTTTTTCAACTTTGCAGGACATTTTCTTGATTAAAATTCAACGCTGATTCCAAAAAACTCAACCTCATGTCGCTAGCTTATCTGTGAGCTGAGTTACAAAAAATCGATATGACTACACCCTTCAAAATCAGATGCCAAGAATCAAAGGTCCTTCAAAATGTAGTTTTTCAACTTTGCAGGACATTTTCTTGATTGAAATTCAACGCTGATTCTAAAAAACTCAACCTCATGTCGCTAGCTTATCTGTGAGCTGAGTTACAAAAAATCGATATGACTACACCCTTCAAAATCAGATGCCAAGAATCAAAGGTCCTTCAAAATGTAGTTTTTCAACTTTGCAGGACATTTTCTTGATTAAAATTCAACGCTGATTCTAAAAAACTCAACCTCATGTCGCTAGCTTATCTGTGAGCTGAGTTACGAAAAATCGATATGACTACACCCTTTGAATTGAATGCCGAAAATCAAAGGTCCTTCAAAATGTAGTTTTTCAACTTTGCAGGACATTTTCTTGATCAAAATTCAACGCTGATTCCAAAAAACTCAACCTCATGTCGCTAGCTTATCTGTGAGCTGAGTTACAAAAAATCGATATGACTACACCCTTCGAATTGAATGCCGAAAATCAATGGTCCTTCAAAATGTAGTTTTTCAGTTGTGCAGGACATTTTCTTGATCAAATTTCAACGCTGATTCAAAAAAACTCAACCTCATGTCGCTAGCTTATCTGTGAGCTGAGTTACAAAAAATCGATATGACTCTACCCTTTGAATTGAATGCCAAAAATCAAAGGTACTTCAAAATGTAGTTTTTCAGTTTTGCAGGACATTTTCTTGATCAAATTTCAACGCTGATTCTAAAAAACTCAACTTCATGTCGCTAGCTTATCTTTGAGTTGAGTTACGAAAAATCGATATGACTACACCCTTCGAAATCAGATGTCAAGAATCAAAGGTTCTTCAAAATATAGTTTTTCAGTTTTGCAGAACATTTTCTTGATCAAAATTCAACGCTGATTTCAAACAACCCAACCTCATGTCGCTAGCTTATCTGTGAGCTGAGTTACAAAAAATCGATATAACTCTACCCTTTGAATTGAATGCCAAAAATCAAAGGTTCTTCAAAATGTAGTTTTTCAGTTTTGCAGGACATTTTCTTGATCAAAATTCAACGCTGATTCCAAAAAACTCAACCTCATGTCGCTAGTTTATCTGTGAGCTGAAGTACGAAAAGTCGATATGGTTACACCCTTCGAATTGAATGCCGAAAATCAATGGTCCTTCAAAATGTAGTTTTTCAGTTTTGCAGGACATTTTCTTGATCAAAATTCAACGCTGATTCCAAAAAACTTGACCTCATGTCGCTAGCTTATCTGTGAGCTGAGTTACAAAAAATCGATATGACTACACCCTTCAAAATCAGATGCCAAGAATCAAAGGTCCTTCAAAATGTAGTTTTTCAACTTTGCAGGACATTTTCTTGATTGAAATTCAACGCTGATTCTAAAAAACTCAACCTCATGTCGCTAGCTTATCTGTGAGCTGAGTTACAAAAAATCGATATGACTACACCCTTCGAATTGAATGCCGAAAATCAATGGTCCTTCAAAATGTAGTTTTTCAGTTGTGCAGGACATTTTCTTGATCAAATTTCAACGCTGATTCCAAAAAACTCAACCTCATGTCGCTAGCTCATCTGTGAGCTGAGTTACAAAGAATCGATATGACTCTACCCTTTGAATTGAATGCCAAAAATCAAAGGTACTTCAAAATGTAGTTTTTCAGTTTTGCAGGACATTTTCTTGATCAAATTTCAACGCTGATTCTAAAAAACTCAACCTCATGTCGCTAGCTTATCTGTGAGCTGAGTTACGAAAAATCGATATGACTACACCCTTCGAAATCAGATGTCAAGAATCAAAGGTTCTTCAAAATATAGTTTTTCAGTTTTGCAGGACATTTTCTTGATCAAAATTCAACGCTGATTTCAAAAAACCCAACCTCATGTCGCTAGCTTATCTGTGAGCTGAGTTACAAAAAATCGATATGACTACACCCTTTGAATTGAATGCCAAAAATCAAAGGTCCTTCAAAATGTAGTTTTTCAACTTTGCAGGACATTTTCTTGATCAAAATTCAACGCTGATTCCAAAAAACTCAACCTCATGTCGCTAGCTTATCTGTGAGCTGAGTTACAAAAAATCGATATGACTACACCCTTTGAATTGAATGCCGAAAATCAAAGGTCCTTCAAAATGTAGTTTTTCAACTTTGCAGGACATTTTCTTGATTGAAATTCAACGCTGATTCTAAAAAACTCAACCTCATGTCGCTAGCTTATCTGTGAGCTGAGTTACAAAAAATCGATATGACTACACCCTTCAAAATCAGATGCCAAGAATCAAAGGTCCTTCAAAATGTAGTTTTTCAACTTTGCAGGACATTTTCTTGATTAAAATTCAACGCTGATTCTAAAAAACTCAACCTCATGTCGCTAGCTTATCTGTGAGCTGAGTTACGAAAAATCGATATGACTACACCCTTTGAACTGAATGCCAAGAATCAAAGGTCCTTCAAAATGTAGTTTTTCAACTTTGCAGGACATTTTCTTGATTGAAATTCAACGCTGATTCTAAAAAACTCAACCTCATGTCGCTAGCTTATCTGTGAGCTGAGTTACAAAAAATCGATATGACTACACCCTTCAAAATCAGATGCCAAGATGACTACACTTGGCATTCAGTTCAAAGGGTGTAGTCATATCGATTTTCGTAACTCAGCTCACAGAAAAGCTAGCGACATGAGGTTGAGTTTTTTAGAATCAGCGTTGAATTTTAATCAAGAAAATGTCCTGCAAAGTTGAAAAACTACATTTTGAAGGACCTTTGATTCTTGGCATCTGATTTTGAAGGGTGTAGTCATATCGATTTTTTGTAACTCAGCTCACAGATAAGCTAGCGACATGAGGTTGAGTTTTTTAGAATCAGCGTTGAATTTCAATCAAGAAAATGTCCTGCAAAGTTGAAAAACTACATTTTGAAGGACCTTTGATTTTCGGCATTCAATTCAAAGGGTGTAGTCATATCGATTTTTTGTAACTCAGCTCACAGATAAGCTAGGCGACATGAGGTTGGGTTTTTTGAAATCAGCGTTGAATTTCAATCAAGAAAATGTCCTGCAAAGTTGAAAAACTACATTTTGAAGGACCTTTGATTTTCGGCATTCAATTCAAAGGGTGTAGTCATATCGATTTTTTGTAACTCAGCTCACAGATAAGCTAGCGACATGAGGTTGGGTTTTTTGAAATCAGCGTTGGATGTTGATCGAGAAAATGTCCTGCGAAACTGAAAAACTATATTTTGAAGAACCTTTGATTCTTGACATCTGATTTCGAAGGGTGTAGTCATATCGATTTTTCGTAACTCAGCTCACAGATAAGCTAGCGACATGAGGTTGAGTTTTTTAGAATCAGCGTTGAAATTTGATCAAGAAAATGTCCTGCAAAACTGAAAAACTACATTTTGAAGTACCTTTGATTTTTGGCAATCAATTCAAAGGGTAGAGTCATATCGATTCTTTGTAACTCAGCTCACAGATGAGCTAGCGACATGAGGTTGAGTTTTTTGGAATCAGCGTTGAAATTTGATCAAGAAAATGTCCTGCACAACTGAAAAACTACATTTTGAAGGACCATTGATTTTCGGCATTCAATTCGAAGGGTGTAGTCATATCGATTTTTTGTAACTCAGCTCACAGATAAGCTAGCGACATGAGGTTGAGTTTTTTAGAATCAGCGTTGAATTTCAATCAAGAAAATGTCCTGCAAAGTTGAAAAACTACATTTTGAAGGACCTTTGATTCTTGGCATCTGATTTTGAAGGGTGTAGTCATATCGATTTTTTGCAACTCAGCTCACAGATAAGCTAGCGACATGAGGTCAAGTTTTTTGGAATCAGCGTTGAATTTTGATCAAGAAAATGTCCTGCAAAACTGAAAAACTACATTTTGAAGGACCATTGATTTTCGGCATTCAATTCGAAGGGTGTAACCATATCGACTTTTCGTACTTCAGCTCACAGATAAACTAGCGACATGAGGTTGAGTTTTTTGGAATCAGCGTTGAATTTTGATCAAGAAAATGTCCTGCAAAACTGAAAAACTACATTTTGAAGAACCTTTGATTTTTGGCATTCAATTCAAAGGGTAGAGTTATATCGATTTTTTGTAACTCAGCTCACAGATAAGCTAGCGACATGAGGTTGGGTTGTTTGAAATCAGCGTTGAATTTTGATCAAGAAAATGTTCTGCAAAACTGAAAAACTATATTTTGAAGAACCTTTGATTCTTGACATCTGATTTCGAAGGGTGTAGTCATATCGATTTTTCGTAACTCAACTCAAAGATAAGCTAGCGACATGAAGTTGAGTTTTTTAGAATCAGCGTTGAAATTTGATCAAGAAAATGTCCTGCAAAACTGAAAAACTACATTTTGAAGTACCTTTGATTTTTGGCATTCAATTCAAAGGGTAGAGTCATATCGATTTTTTGTAACTCAGCTCACAGATAAGCTAGCGACATGAGGTTGAGTTTTTTTGAATCAGCGTTGAAATTTGATCAAGAAAATGTCCTGCACAACTGAAAAACTACATTTTGAAGGACCATTGATTTTCGGCATTCAATTCGAAGGGTGTAGTCATATCGATTTTTTGTAACTCAGCTCACAGATAAGCTAGCGACATGAGGTTGAGTTTTTTGGAATCAGCGTTGAATTTTGATCAAGAAAATGTCCTGCAAAGTTGAAAAACTACATTTTGAAGGACCTTTGATTTTCGGCATTCAATTCAAAGGGTGTAGTCATATCGATTTTTCGTAACTCAGCTCACAGATAAGCTAGCGACATGAGGTTGAGTTTTTTAGAATCAGCGTTGAATTTTAATCAAGAAAATGTCCTGCAAAGTTGAAAAACTACATTTTGAAGGACCTTTGATTCTTGGCATCTGATTTTGAAGGGTGTAGTCATATCGATTTTTTGTAACTCAGCTCACAGATAAGCTAGCGACATGAGGTTGAGTTTTTAGAATCAGCGTTGAATTTCAATCAAGAAAATGTCCTGCAAAGTTGAAAAACTACATTTTGAAGGACCTTTGATTCTTGGCATCTGATTTTGAAGGGTGTAGTCATATCGATTTTTTGTAACTCAGCTCACAGATAAGCTAGCGACATGAGGTTGAGTTTTTTGAATCAGCGTTGAATTTTAATCAAGAAAATGTCCTGCAAAGTTGAAAAACTACATTTTGAAGGACCTTTGATTCTTGGCATCTGATTTTGAAGGGTGTAGTCATATCGATTTTTTGTAACTCAGCTCACAGATAAGCTAGCGACATGAGGTTGAGTTTTTTAGAATCAGCGTTGAATTTCAATCAAGAAAATGTCCTGCAAAGTTGAAAAAACTACATTTTGAAGGACCTTTGATTTTCGGCATTCAATTCAAAGGGTGTAGTCATATCGATTTTTCGTAACTCAGCTCACAGATAAGCTAGCGACATGAGGTTGAGTTTTTTAGAATCAGCGTTGAATTTCAATCAAGAAAATGTCCTGCAAAGTTGAAAAACTACATTTTGAAGGACCTTTGATTTTCGGCATTCAATTCAAAGGGTGTAGTCATATGGATTTTTTGTAACTCAGCTCACAGATAAGCTAGCGACATGAGGTTGAGTTTTTTAGAATCAGCGTTGAATTTCAATCAAGAAAATGTCCTGCATAGTTGAAAAACTACATTTTGAAGGACCTTAGATTTTCGGCATTCAATTCAAAGGGTGTAGTCATATCGACTTTTCGTACTTCAGCTCACAGATAAGCTAGCGACATGAGGTTGAGTTTTTTGGAATCAGCGTTGAATTTTGATCAAGAAAATGTCCTGCAAAACTGAAAAACTATATTTTGAAGAACCTTTGATTCTTGACATCTGATTTCGAAGGGTGTAGTCATGTCGATTTTTCGTAACTCAGCTCACAGTTAAGCTATCGACATGAGGTCAAGTTTTTTGGAATCAGCGTTGAATTTTGATCAAGAAAATGTCCTGCAAAACTGAAAAACTACATTTTGAAGGACCATTGATTTTCGGCATTCAATTCGAAGGGTGTAACCATATCGACTTTTCGTACTTCAGCTCACAGATAAGCTAGCGACATGAGGTTGAGTTTTTTGGAATCAGCGTTGAATTTTGATCAAGAAAATGTCCTGCAAAACTGAAAAACTACATTTTGAAGGACCATTGATTTTCGGCATTCAATTCGAAGGGTGTAACCATATCGACTTTTCGTACTTCAGCTCACAGATAAGCTAGCGACATGAGGTTGAGTTTTTTGGAATCAGCGTTGAATTTTGATCAAGAAAATGTCCCTCAAAACTGAAAAACTACATTTTGAAGAACCTTTGATTTTTGGCATTCAATTCAAAGGGTAGAGTTATATCGATTTTTTGTATCTCAGCTCACAGATAAGCTAGCGACATGAGGTTGGGTTGTTTGAAATCAGCGTTGAATTTTGATCAAGAAAATGTTCTGCAAAACTGAAAAACTATATTTTGAAGAACCTTTGATTCTTGACATCTGATTTCGAAGGGTGTAGTCATGTCGATTTTTCGTAACTCAGCTCACAGTTAAGCTATCGACATGAGGTCAAGTTTTTTGGAATCAGCGTTGAATTTTGATCAAGAAAATGTCCTGCAAAACTGAAAAACTACATTTTGAAGGACCATTGATTTTCGGCATTCAATTCGAAGGGTGTAACCATATCGACTTTTCGTACTTCAGCTCACAGATAAGCTAGCGACATGAGGTTGAGTTTTTTGGAATCAGCGTTGAATTTTGATCAAGAAAATGTCCTGCAAAACTGAAAAACTACATTTTGAAGAACCTTTGATTTTTGGCATTCAATTCAAAGGGTAGAGTTATATCGATTTTTTGTAACTCAACTCACAGATAAGCTAGCGACATGAGGTTGGGTTTTTTGAAATCAGCGTTGGATGTTGATCGAGAAAATGTCCTGCGAAACTGAAAAACTATATTTTGAAGAACCTTTGATTCTTGACATCTGATTTCGAAGGGTGTAGTCATATCGATTTTTCGTAACTCAGCTCACAGATAAGCTAGCGACATGCGGTTGAGCTTTTTGGAATCAGCGTTGAATTTTGATCAAGAAAAAGTCCTGCAAAACTGAAAAACTACATTTTGAAGGACCATTGATTTTCGGCATTCAATTCGAAGGGTGTAACCATATCGACTTTTCGTACCTCAGCTCACAGATAAGCTAGCGACATGAGGTTGAGTTTTTTGGAATCAGCGTTGAATTTTGATCAAGAAAATGTCCTGCAAAACTGAAAAACTACATTTTGAAGAACCTTTGATTTTTGGCATTCAATTCAAAGGGTAGAGTTATATCGATTTTTTGTAACTCAGCTCACAGATAAGCTAGCGACATGAGATTGGGTTGTTTGAAATCAGCGTTGAATTTTGATCAAGAAAATGTTCTGCAAAACTGAAAAACTATATTTTGAAGAACCTTTGATTCTTGACATCTGATTTCGAAGGGTGTAGTCATATCGATTTTTCGTAACTCAACTCAAAGATAAGCTAGCGACATGAGGTTGAGTTTTTTAGAATCAGCGTTGAAATTTGATCAAGAAAATGTCCTGCAAAACTGAAAAACTACATTTTGAAGTACCTTTGATTTTTGGCATTCAATTCAAAGGGTAGAGTCATATCGATTTTTTGTAACTCAGCTCACAGATAAGCTAGCGACATGAGGTTGAGTTTTTTGGAATCAGCGTTGAAATTTGATCAAGAAAATGTCCTGCACAACTGAAAAACTACATTTTGAAGGACCATTGATTTTCGGCATTCAATTCGAAGGGTGTAGTCATATCGATTTTTTGTAACTCAGCTCACAGATAAGCTAGCGACATGAAGTTGAGTTTTTTGGAATCAGCGTTGAATTTTGATCAAGAAAATGTCCTGCAAAGTTGAAAAACTACATTTTGAAGGACCTTTGATTTTCGGCATTCAATTCAAAGGGTGTAGTCATATCGATTTTTCGTAACTCAGCTCACAGATAAGCTAGCGACATGAGGTTGAGTTTTTTAGAATCAGCGTTGAATTTTAATCAAGAAAATGTCCTGCAAAGTTGAAAAACTACATTTTGAAGGACCTTTGATTCTTGGCATCTGATTTTGAAGGGTGTAGTCATATCGATTTTTTGTAACTCAGCTCACAGATAAGCTAGCGACATGAGGTTGAGTTTTTTAGAATCAGCGTTGAATTTCAATCAAGAAAATGTCCTGCAAAGTTGAAAAACTACATTTTGAAGGACCTTTGATTCTTGGCATTCAGTTCAAAGGGTGTAGTCATATCGATTTTTCGTAACTCAGCTCACAGATAAGCTAGCGACATGAGGTTGAGTTTTTTAGAATCAGCGTTGAATTTTAATCAAGAAAATGTCCTGCAAAGTTGAAAAACTACATTTTGAAGGACCTTTGATTCTTGGCATCTGATTTTGAAGGGTGTAGTCATATCGATTTTTTGTAACTCAGCTCACAGATAAGCTAGCGACATGAGGTTGAGTTTTTTTAGAATCAGCGTTGAATTTCAATCAAGAAAATGTCCTGCAAAGTTGAAAAACTACATTTTGAAGGACCTTTGATTCTTGGCATTCAGGTTCAAAGGG